>MNCI01001197.1:343506-373738 GCA_015680685.1 Gnetum montanum
TGTTCTACGTAGTGCACAAACAACTAAGTCCCTGACAACGGTGCCAATGATGAGTGGCGAGGTACCCCTACACTCAACCATACAAATATGAGCGTTTCACGCGTTATCCATTCAAACTCCAAGGGCTAAGTGCTTACGCGTCTTAATGGAACACTTAAGGTTATTCAATCGTTGTCTTCCCAAACTTACTTGTATTGTCATGGTTGTATGGTTAAGTAAGCTTGAGGTATATGATTTTTATAACTTTTATCTTTTTAATGTCTTATGCTAATAGGGGAAGTTGAAGAGAACAAAGTGACTAGCTTACATTAACTATTCACTAACTAAGTTCTAATTGTTCCTAACATCAATATCCATTCCCACTTACCGCACACATCCTAAACTAGTGCAATGCTGTTGGGATTACCAAACGCTAATCGTTACTGGGTTACCAAGCGCTACACACATGCTTGAAGTGGTCGTACTGTACTTAACTAGGAGAGTTAAGGGTTGAGAGAGAGATTAATTAACTAGGAAAGCATTTAAACATTCAATAATAATTAATTACTCTTTATCTTAATCTGTATGCTGCAAGGTTTATCATAAAGTTCATATTTATTGCTGTACACAAATGTGTGCTCATGTACAAATTGCACGAATAAAGATCCATTCACTCTATGACTCCTACTGCAGGCACACAGGAATTATTCCAACTCTGGAATGGTAAAACTACAAGAGCTTAGCTAAGGGTCTAAGTCTAATTATCTTGAACAAGGGAAGCCGCCTCTTATTTATAGAAGATCAGACAGCACATGATATCGCGTACGCAGATGCAATATCGCGTACGCAATATTGAGGCTCATCACTAGTACACCTCTTCTAGGTACCATTCAGCATTGCTTGATAAGGTTGGCGATAAGGAAGAGGCTTAGAGTTGTGTCTTGATAGCTTTGGAAGCAAACTTCATGAATGGCCCCAAAATTCAATTCCACAATGACTATGTACATGATGGATTTTTCTTGAATGGCCTAGAGGCACTTAGTTAACAATGTGAGGTGCTATCCTTGTTCTAGTGCTAGTGGTGCCTCTACCTTGGCTTGTGCAAATTATTCTATAGTAAGGGTTTGTTGATGGAATCTGAAGGATTAGGCCTCTTGCTATCCTTGTTCTACTTGTGGGGTTTGTTCTTCTACTTACCCTCTTCCTCTACCTCTTAGTCTCTTACTTTTTGGCTATGAGGGTCCCTCTATTGCGAGTCTCTTTGGAGCCATTTGTAATCATTAAGAATTTAAAATTATCAAAGAATTTTGAATAGATTTCTAATACTCATAATTGTTTATTTGATCCTTAGTTTATTCTAATTTTTATCCTTGTTATCAATTATGGCTCTTATTATGATTGCAGAGTTAGAGAAATTTCAAAAAGAAACCCTCAATTATTATATCTTTGATTGGTATGGCCTCTCATAGTTAGCATTTTCTTATTCATTATTCTTTTAGATAGTTGGCTAGGAGAATCGATTAGGCTCATTAGATTTTGCTTCATTAATTTAATTAAAATACTCTTATTTAGTATTATACTTAACCTTAATATTATCTTTTGGTGTTAGAAAATTTTAGCTTAATTTCACTTAACTACATGCAATTCTCTCTCCAACGCCTAAGTTGAGCACTCCAAGATCAAGAAGATTCAAGAATCACTGAAATCGAAGTTGTGGTGAGAAAGTTATGTAGCTTGGAAGTTCAGGCATCAAAGCTCAAAAAAATTGCATGAACTTTCCTTGCTTTGGAATGGCAAAATAAAAAAAAATTCTAACTCCCTACAAAAATATATAGATTTTTATGATCGTGACATCATAGATGCAACATTGTAGTTGTGATGTCATAGGGCATACAACATCATAGATACAACATCATCGCTAAAAATTTTTGGATTTTTGGTCATTTTTTATGGAAAAATTAAATTAATTGGATAGTTTGGAACATGTACAGGTTGTTTGAAGGGTCTTGAATCATAGATGGTGCTTGGATTATGAAACTTAGATGTTCAAAGATCATAAGGAAGGAATCTTGGGCAATGAAGATTAATTAGATATATATATGAAATGGATTAGGAATTGTTAAAAGTATGGTTAGATATAAAAACTTAGGAAAGATAAAATTAGTAGTTAAAGTGTCTTGAAGGCACAAGATAATGTGGAATTGGTCATCAGGTATGAGATACAAGAGTTATACAAGTGGATCCTCCCCAAAGTAGGCTCCAACCCTTATTGTCCTTGTATAACCACACCTATAAGTGTTCGTAGGTTCTCAAGGAGTTGNAACACTATATTACACTATATTACACTAGAATGGGAAAATAACACTATATTAGAAAAAACCATAGACTTATGATTAAATATACTTGTGAGGTGGAATAGGGTTAGAAAGTATTACAGAAATTAGAATGGCAGGTATCTTACCATATGCATAATGAATTATTGTGTGTAATGTATGGTTAAAGTGGTCATTAGCCTTTCCATCCAAGATTCAAACCAAGTTCATACCACTTACCAGTGGCATCACATTGTATCATCCCAAAACTCACAACCATAAGACTATCATTATTGCAAGAAGTATTATTACTTGGCAATGTAGCTCAAGAAAGTAGTTTATTAATAGAACATCATTTTTTTGAGATTTATAAGAATTCACCTACATTTAGAAATGAGTAACATGTCTTCTTATTGGAACCCCTAGAAATTTAATCTTTGCATGCATTATATTTTTACTGTGTCGACTTTACCAGAGGACTACCCTCAGGCATGGGTAATATGTCTTTCCAGTGACATGGTAAGGTAGCACTTATTATACTCATACTTCCATTTTTCATTAGAGCTTAAGAAACTAATATAGTATTAACAATAGGATAAAGCTCATAGTAGTAGTCTTAGAGAATCCACAAATCCCCTTAATGTCACATCCCTTTCATTCCCACTTGGTTCTTTACTTTTCTATCCAGGCATAATGATCACAAGTTTATTTTAGTTTTATTGTGAAAATAATATCATTATGACCATGATAAGAATCTCTTATTATTAGAAGTGTGTGGATGGATGATGTGGTCTCACTATATATAGAATCAATCCTTTCATAATTTGATAACATAGGGCAATCTTCATCTTATTATGACTACATCTTATTTCATCCCTTTGTACTTTATTGAAAAATTAACAAAAATATGTACAAGAAAAATGAAAAAAATCATAGAAAATGATAAAAAATGGAAAAATAGAGAAAAAAATCTAAAAGATATCAAAGAATAACAAATGATTAAGAAATGAGAAAAGTATAAAGGAATGAAAAGATATCAAAATGTGAAGAAGTAATAAGAAAAGAAAAAGATTTAGTTTGATGCCTAAGTATCACATAGGAAATCCCCACAAATATTATTGAAAACCATCAACTAGAAGGTAGAACAAGTTAAGGATAGTTTAGCAAGCTAGGTAGAATCGACAAAAAATTTGGGATGTTCATAGTAGGATTTGACTTGTTGACTAATGACTAGAATAAGTTTGTGTGGGCTAGTTGGGTGGTAAATTTGCATGGCACTTGAGGGGTATGTTGCATGGATGATGTAGGGCCCTTCCCATAAGATTTGGAACTTAGCCTTCTATGGTACATGACTAGGATTATAATATAGGACTTTATCACCTAGTTGGATTCATACTTGCCACATGCATGCATCATGCCTACATTTAGAGTATTTCTTATGTATTTCATTACTCATTGGGGATATAAGTCTATTTTCTTCTAAAAGGTTGAGATTCATGAGATGCTCTTTCTGAGCTAAGCTAGGTCTAGGTCAAGTTTACTATCAGTAGCTAAGGTTTATAACTCTTCTTGGTTTGGTAGCATGGGAATTTTTTCATGGACTAGCTCATAGGTGAGTATCCTAAGGAGAGTTTCAATGTGGTTCTATACATCCATAGATCATCATTCAATTTACTGCTCTAATCCTTCATAAATCGACTAACTATTCTACTTAATATTCTTGTGATTTCCTAGTTACTCACTTCTGCTTGACCATTTGCTTGGGCATGGTATGGTGTAGTTAGTTTGTGGTTCACCCCAAGTTTTTGCATTAGCTTTCTAAATGTAGATCTTATGAAATGTGTTCTAGTATCAAATAGGAGCATACGTGGCACTCCAAACTCATTTACCACATGTTGTTGAAAGAATTTAAGAGTTGTTTTGGCTATGTAATCTTTGACTATAGTTGTTTCTACCCATTTAGTACAATAATCAATTATCACTATAATATATATGCTTTCTTGTTGAACATCGGTGTGATGGGCCCCATAAAATGAATTGCCCATATGTTAAATGGTTCCAATGGTTAAATTCATTGTTGTGGTCCTTTATTCTTAGTTTTTACTTCCACATCACATTGACATCTTTCACAAGATTGGGTGAAGTTGTATGCATTCCAGAATATGGTAGGCCAGAAGTAATCAACCATAATTAGCTTTAGTGTTATTCTACATCATGTGTAGTGACCACCACATGGTCCTTCATGCACATCTTGTAGAATTATTTGTTGGTTCTCTTCTAGAACATACCATCTCACTAATCCATTAACACAAATCTTGTAAATATTTCCATTTATTTCTATATATAGCTTTACTTTATGGAGGAATGGTTCTCTTTGTTTCCTATTCCACTCAATAGGAAGTCTTAGTGTGATGAGATAAGTCATATAGTCAATAATCCATGACTTCTCTATTGAGTTGACAACCATTGTTATCTTTGTGAACAAATTCTTATCAGGAAACTATTCTAATAATGATTTTTCTTTCTCCTATGGTTCCCATCTTAGCCTTGACAAGTGATTTTCTATGAAATTATCTATTCCTTTCTTGTCTATCATGCTGATGTCAAAATCCTATAGTATTACAAGCCATCTTATCCACCTTTGACTCACCACTAGTTTATTCATCAGAAATCTTATGCACTATGATCCATGTGGACATAAATAGGATACCTGAGCACATAATGTCTAAATTTTTCTAGTGCATATAGCATGGCCATAAGCTCCTTTTCCATAGTGGTGTGGTTAAGTTGTGCTCTGATGATGATTTAACTAGCATAGTGTATATAGTATGACCTTTTTTGATCATCATGCTAAGTTAGTACTACATCCAATGTGTAATTTGAAGCATTAGTCATAATGTAAAAGGACTTAGACAGATCTAGAGCTCGAAGGTTTGGTGTTTCAATTAGCTTTTGTTTTAGTGTCTTAAATGCCTTCTCACATTATTCTACCCATTAGAATGGTGCATCTTTCTTTGTTAACTCTACTAATGGCTTTGCTATTTTTGAAAAAAATTTGATGAATCTTCTATAGTATTATGTATGGCCCAGAAATGATATGACATCCTTAACATTTTTTGGCCTCTAGGTAATATTTTGAATGACTCTTACCTTGTCTAGATCAACCTATATTCCTTTTTGTGATACCATGTGTTCCAGAACAATCCCACCTTGGACCATTAAATGACTCTTTTACCAATTAAGCTTCAAATTGATTTCAACACATCTTTTTAATACCTACTCAAATTGGTCTAATGCCTACTTGAAATCTAGCCCATAAGTAGAAAAATCATCCATAAATGCCTCTACACCATTATCAATTTGTTTTTGGAAGATACTCAGTACTAGTCTTTGGAAAGTAGCAGGTGCATTACATAAGCTAAAAGACATTTTCTTGTAGGTAAATGTCCTTCATGGACTAGTGAATGTAGTCTTTTCTTAATCTTCTAGTGTAATGCAGATCTAGTTATACTTTCTATATCCATCAAGGAAACTGTAGTACTAATGTCGTACTATGGTATTAAGGACCTGGTTAACAAATGTTAAGGAAAATGGTCCTTGAATGTTGCTAAATTCAAAAATCGAAAATCAATGCAGACCCTTCACTTGCCACCTTTCTTTGAGACAATGACTAAGGGATTGATCCATTCAATGTTTGTGATTGAATAGATGAACCCTACCTTTAAAAGCTTTTCTAATTCTTGTTTTACTACTTCTTTGAGCTAAAATTCAATCTTCTTTAAGGCTAGTGTCATGGTTTGATAGATAGATCCATGTAAATTTAATGTTGATATATATGTGGATCAATGCCTATTATTTCATCATAGGACCATGTGTATACTGTTGGACATTTATTCATCACTTTCAATAATCTTTTCTTTTGATCTTTATCAAGGTTGGCATTAATGATTACTAATTTTTTTATTATTCAGAAAAGCATATTCTAGCACTTTCGGTAGGGCTTTTAACTCTAAAAGTTTTGGTACAAAGTTTTCTGGTATCTCTAACTATCCTTACTCATCTCTTCTTATTGATGTGAATGTATGTAGGGGTGTTTCCATCTTAATTATTCTAATTATTAGTTTCTTTAACATCAGTACTTATGATTTGATTTATTCATCCCATGTATATCTTGGACTCTATTATTTTATTAGTAATTAGCCACTGGGTATCTTCTTATTTGTTGGCTACCATATACAAACATTTCTACATACACATTTCTTATACATATTGATTACATGTTGTATTAATTTTTTGTTTAACAACCTATATTTTTTGCATGCAATTGCACCCATTATCATTGTATGCAATACATGGAACTCAGCATCTCTATATAGTTACAACCTCATCTTCCTTGAAGACTTCCAAGAACAAATCTCTAATTCCTAGCTTAGTGTCCATAGAAATAAGTCATGTTCTTCCATGATTATAGGAAATTATCCCGTATTTTCCCCCCACATGTTTTACTAAGAAGTCAATAGTATAGGACCATCCACTTATGGTGGTGATGACATCATCCACCTATCCAAGTGGAATAGTGATTGACTGGTCTACAAGCTCTAATTAAATATTGCTTTTCTCTTGTAGAGGAAGATTTTAGGCTTTGTACATACCTTGTGAAATGAGCTTTACTCCTAATCTAGAATCTAATAGAGCTTTGCATGATTTATGACTTACTATTTTGAGATATATTAAGGGACTTTCTAGATCTATTCTCTTCTGGGGAAGCACTCCATCCTTAATCCAATGTATGACTGTTTGAGTGAGCATGAAAGTAGTCATATTTGGATTAGTAAAATGTGGGAGCCAAGTATTCCCTTGAGGATTATGTATAGATGGGGTTGATGTAGATGGAGTTCCCATCCTTTGAACCCTTTCTATACTTGTTCGAAAGAATGGATGTTTCTTAGATTAAGGTTCATTCATCATTGCCTCCTCCTGTATGTTTACTGCCATGGTAGCATTCTTTTGATGTGGTTCTAGTGGCAGTTCTCCTTGCATGACCAGTGGTGGTACTAGTGGTAGAGAATTGAAAGGTTGGGTTGACAAACCAACTACTACTTGATGTGTGTAAGGATTAGGATCCATCCATTAAGTAGTAGACCTGTAATACTCTGGTGGGTAAGAATTAGGATCCATCTATGGAGTAGTGGACTTGTAATACTTTGGTGGGTAATAATGAGAAGAAGCATGAACTAAACCATTTCCTAGAGAGATTGGATGTTAAACGTAATATCCATAAGGATTTGGTTGTTAATATGGATATTGTTGCCTTGGTGGTGACATTTTCCATGCTTGTGATTATTGTCATTACTGCTGGTATTAGTCTTGTGGCTGAGGATAGGCTCCTCTTGGATAGTATGATGATTGGAAGGGTTGTCTAAGATTAGCCTATGGATAAGGTAACCGTCTTAGCATCTACTTTTTAAAAAATCTTGGGTTAAGTGCATATGCCCTAGCCTCTTGCAAGTGGTCCATAAATGGACAATATCCCTTAGGATGTTCATATTAGCACACTTTGCATCCTTCATTCTCTTCTAATTTGGACTCCATACATTCCTTAACTATAGTAAATTTTCCTTTCTATTTGTAACTCTCTCGTCCATGATCATGTCTCTTCTTCTTATCTTTTCCCTTATTTAGCAATTTTCAATTCTCTCTTCTGCTATCTTAAGAGAAATAGCAAATTTCTCATTTACTAAGTTCCATATTTTCTCTATCTTTGTTGCTATGTTATTGATCGATTTTTGAATTGATAGTCTTTTTTTTGGATGACATCCTCTAAGGTTTCATCTTCTTATTTGTTGCACATTCTAATATCTTGTTTTCTTATCAATGGATCTCGGTTGTACTCTTTAGATGACTCTCTTTTCTTAAATTCTTCTTCCTCTTTTGCCACTTGGTCTATCAAACTTTGAATTTAAGGGGTTGTCATTTCTAATAATCTTCCTTGGGCATATACCCCAAGGATTTCTTTAGTCTTGTTTCGTAACCCATTAATGATATACCTTAGTTGTTCCCTTTGTAAAAATCCATGGCATGGGCATCTATGCAATACAAAATAGTATCTATCCATTACTGCATAAAAGGATTCATGTGTTCCTTGCTTCCATTATTGGCTTTGTTTTCTTAAATTCAACACTCTAGAGTAGGTTTAATACTTGTCATTAAAAAGCTTTATCATGGTACTCCATCTTTGAATTGACTCTAGTTCTAAGGATCTGTACCAGCTCTCTACCTCCTTGATGAGTGTTCTACAAAACAAATTTAACTTTTGCTAATTACTTTTAGTATTTTGAAGGGCATAGGAATCATGTAATGCTTGAAGATGGTTGTTGTGGATCTGCATTATATCCACCTTCAAATTTAGGAATGTTATGCATATCTAGTCACTTGATGCAATTATCCCTTACATGTCTAGTTGGAATATACAATGGTTTTCTAATGTTAATCATATTGAGAGCGGCCACTAAGGGTTCTTCAAGGTTTTTGAGTTCATAGACTTGGTTGTAGTTGTGATCCCTTCAATGCTCATAGTACTCTCTTCCTTAATGCCTATTCCTATTTCTTTTTTATTCATAATCATCATCTTCTTCATTAGGATACCTTCTACAATATTCATGTCTTTCATGATCCCTTCATCTTTCCATATCATAGTCTATGGATTTTTGATCCCTCTTGTTGGATGATACTAATGATTGTGATGAAGAAGAACGGTGCTAGCTAGTTCTCCTATAATGACTCCATTATTCATCCTTTTTTGATTTTGTGGAAGCAATAGGCCTTGAGCTTCACTTATGTTTAGAGTCTTCTACATCTCTTCTTGATATCTCTGCAAGAACTGAATGCAATTTTACCTTGATAAGTTCTTCTAGATGAATAATAGGCATTTGTGAATGGAATTCACAACTGTGGTAGATTTTTTCCATTAGGAATGCATCATCATTAATTTTCTCTAGGAAAACATTGTGGTTGACTTTCTTTCCTTTATTCTTTTTATGTCTTTTCTCCATGGAAACATTCCTTCTTAATTGCACTTTTGTGGGTTGATAAGGCCTAGTCATGTGTTTGGCAACATGATATCCTTCTTGTGCCTGGTCTAGATTCAACCTCATCAAGGTTGCTTGAAGCATGGATGGTGCTGAATGCTCAAGAGGCAAAACTACATTGCCCTATAAATCTCTCCACCTTAGTTGTTCATCTTGATGGAAGATAAATGTAAAGTCAGGATAGTATGGATTTGTATGAGCATATGAAATTCTAGTCTACATAGACACACTCTAGTCTTCTTTATCATATCTATTATCATGATGTTTTTGAATTTCCTTGATAGGTGATGATTTTTCTGTAAGTGTAAAAGCCATGTTTTAGGTTTGATGTTCTTAAGTGTATGCGTGTGTGTTAAAGAATTGATTAAAAATATGAAAGATAAACTTTATGGTTTTTTATACAACGAACTCTATAAGTTCAAATACTAGCAAACATTGACACATCCCTAGAAATGGTGTCAATGATGAGTAGTAGGATATCCCAATACTTCACCATAGAAGTCATGAGTGCATGCACATGATTAAATCATAATCCATGGATGGGCAATGTAAGTATGCTAAGAGTTTATATTAGGTTTATGATTATTTTCTTCCCACTTTGAGTTAGTAAAGTTCAAGTGTATAGTTTAACTCTTAGTGAGGCATATGATATCTTGATTTTGTTAGGCTCAATTTACTCATAGTTACAAACATAATAAAAGTTGATAATACAAATCTAAATCTAAGTGATAAAAAAAATATAAATCTACTCTAGCCTATAGTGATGAGCATCTTGTCTTGGCTTTCTGGTCATGTCTTGGGCTCATGTAAATGTTACTAGGATTACCTAGTGAGTTCACTACTAAGTGAATCAAATGAAACCACTACTAGGTTACCAAACGATTATACTTTAATGCCTAAAAATAGTTGTATTGATTCCACCTTATTAATGGACATGTAGAGTAAAGTACTTTGGAAATATAAAGAGTTAACTAAGTAAACATGAAAATTAAGCTAAGTAAAATAAAAGAACTAAGTGAATGCTACAAGCATGAGAAGCAATCTCAATATTTATTGTTAAACATAAAATGTGCCCAAGTACAATCCACTCAAATAAAGATTCTAGAAAACTACTAAACACCACACTATGGACATTGAATCTATTGCTAACTACAAAAACAAACTGTAAGAGTCTAGCTAAGGGTATAATGAAAAGTGTTGTTGCATGTGCGACCAAGTGTTAGTAGTTATAGGGTTGCACAAATCTTGAGACATTGCATCAACAATGACGTAGGATGAGCTATGATATCATAGATGTGAGATATCGTAGCTACGATATTATGCTTCTAAAAAACTTGGTGTTTTCAATGAACAACATTTATAAATTTGAGAGACGTTACAATGCTAATCCACAACATCACTTACAAGCCTTCCATGATGCTTATGCTCATAAAACATAAAGAATGATTGGTAGTAGCTAAAATTATTCCCTAAAACACTCATAAAGAAATTTTAAATTTAGTACTAGTTCTTGGAATTGGAATCTATCCATATATGGAGTTCAATACTAAAGTTGCTCAATGATAAGTATTAAACATACTCCAAGATGTTCAATTTGAGGGAATAGATTCAAGGGTGGAAATAAGGTAACCATGGATCTCTTGATGTAGCCTTGGGTAGGTACCAATCACTATTACACCAATGCCTAGGTCATGGATTCTCTCAAAGAAAGTAGCTTCACCATATTATAAATGAACTTAGAAATAAAACTAAGAAGACTCTTTGGATATACTCCCAAGGAAGACTATAAAAAATGAGAGCCCATTGGATCCAAGGACTCATTGATCAGGTAGCAAAAGAAGAAAGAAAGTTGAAAAAGAGAGAAAGTATAAAGAAATATAATAGGGATCTCTCCATTTGCAAGAAGAAGGTATATCTCTGTGATCTTGAAGAGGAAGCACCATTGAAGGAGGTTATGCAAAGAAAGACCTTGTTGATTCAAAAATATATCCCAAAAATATCAGCCAAGGTGAATAAGATGTGGGAATCTTTAGATGAGAAGTTACAAACTACTCTTAAAATTATGAAGGAGAAAATAGAATAGGGGAACAAGGACAAAGACAAAAGAAGGAAAAAGTATGTAGTGAAGGACTATCATCAATAGAAAGGTAAGGTTGTAGTAGTAGATGAGGTTGCAAATTATGATATAGATAATGAATGATATGACATCTACCAATATGATCATACAAAGAGATGTTACCAAATTTTGTCACACTTGAAAGAATCTAGGATCTATGCCTTAAATCCTAAGCTTGCTAGGAAGTAATCACCTAGAAAATTATCTTATCCATAAGGGAACTATCAGCAACCATTCAACCATCAGTAGCAATATCCAAGTGGAATAATGTGTTAACCTCATGAATATTATCATTAGTGGCAAAATCCACAGTTATGGAGGATGCCACCACCAAGGTAACAACATCCTTATCATCAACTAGATCCATATGACTATTATATCTAGAAACCTATGTTACCAAGTGGCTCCATAGGCCATACTTCTTCTCATCACTACTATCCCCTCAAATATCACAAAGCTACCACTCTACATACTAAATCTCCTTCCACATACACTCCTCATTATCCTCAATTATATTATGCACCTCATACCTCCACTCCCTTTTTGCCTACACTACCTTTGCAAGGTGAAATACCTATATAGTCCCAATAATGCAATGTCATGAGAGCAATAAATTTGCAAGTGGATAACAACTCAAGTGGTTCTAAGTATAATCCTTGAAAAAGGTCATTCTTTAGGCCTAATATTCCACCAAAACCATTGTAGATATCTATGACTATAGGTCCTTTTGAGATTTTCTAAGGAATATCTACCAAGTCGTCTTTAAACCAAAGATCTTAAAATGTTCAAACTATCATGTTAACTCATGCAATCACAGACTAGATAAAAGTAGGACATCTTGTTAGGAAAAGAATTGACCTTGAAAATCCTCTAATTTATTTGTAGATTGCATTTAATGATTCATGAAAAGCTATGTTAAACTAAGGTTTCAGTTTGAACTTAATTTCCCTTGAAATGTAGAAAACATGAAACCTGCCTTTACTGAAAAAATGTAACATTAGGCTAGAGGTTGAAAACCAATTTATTATTGTTCTATTAGGATTGGTAGAGAATGTTGTGAAAATTATTAATGGATAGTCATATCTCATAGACTTTCACGTAATCCATGTTATCAATTGCAAAGGGAACTTCCCAATCACTATGGGAAGGGCTTGACTAAGTACAATTGATGCCAATTTAGGAATCAAAGACCTTTGCTTGAAAATCTCCAAAGAAAATGAGTTTGACAAGATAGATAAAAAGAGGAGCTCATGCATCACATATAGTGACACATGGTGCAATTGCATGTAGAAAATATAGGCAATCAAAAGCACATCTATTATAGCATGCAAGATGTGTGTTAAAACCACTAATATTCAAAGGTGCTTATACTTGATAGCCAAAATAAGAAGGCATCTGGTGGCTAATTACAAAAAATAGCTCTAGTTCCACAATATGCATGGACCCATTATAAGTGCATATATACACAAGATGGATGAGATTGAGTAGATCTAAAGCCAATTCTTTGAAGTAAAACACATAAAAGAATTAGAGATGGATTGGGGACAGAAGTCCTTCGAAGTAAAATTCTTACTAGCCTCCTTAGAATATGCAATCTTAGGCAAAGAGAAGTTGGTAATCATAAATACCCAACTTATCAAGGAATAAAAGGAAAACTTGCTAAAGTTAGTTAACAAATGACCAATAACCTTTTCTTGGTCATATGATGAGATAATAGAAATCGATCCATGCATATGCTAGCATTAAATTTATACAAACTCCAATATTAAACCTAAGAAATAGCCATAAAAATGTTGAATCCAAAGCTGAAACTTATTGTTAAGAAGGAAGTTAAGAAACTTCTCAAGGTTGGGTTCATATATCTAGTGGCAGATAGTAAGTGGATAAACCCACTTACTATCATACCAATGAAAGGAGGCTAATGGAGAGTCTGTATAGATTTTAGGTTGTTAGACATGGCCATGTTTAAGGACCATTTTCACTGCAATTTATGAACTAAGTGTTGAATAGTATTGCAGGACATAGCTACTATAGTTTTCTGGAGGGGTATAGTGATTATAATCAAATAAAAATTACACTATAAGACTAGGCCAAAATAACTTTCACAAGTTCTTGAGGAAATTTTTCATATTAAAAGGTGTCCTTTGGCCTATGCAATGCTCCTACAACCTTCCAATGCCTACTCCTTAGTTTCTTCAAGTAGTAAATTAGTAATGGTATGGGAAGTCTTCATAGATGACTTCTCCACCGATGGTGTTGATTTCAAATAACCATTAGACCATCTTGAGTAGGTACTAAAATGGTATGTGAAAATGAACCTATGACTCAACTAATAGAAGAGACATTTGATGATTCAGGAGGGTATTTTCCTATCACACTAAATTTTAAACAAAAGGAATTAAGATAAAACCTGAAAAGATAAGTATCATCTAAGATATTTCTAGTTAGCCTCAAAAAGTCAAAGATACGAGGTCATTTCTTGGACATACTAATTATTATAGACATTTCATTGAAAACATCTTAAAAAATTTTAAAGTAGTTGTGAAGCTTACTAAGAAATATGCAACATTTGAATGGAGTAAGGAATGTGGATAAGCATTCTTGTACTTGAAGTAGAAGTTTGTAGAAATACCAATTTTACATGTACTTAATTGGTGTAAATGTTTTCATGTCATGTTAGATGCATTTAACCATGTATTAGGAGTAGTACTTACATAAATGGATAGTCAAAAATGTTAATAATACATCCATTATGTAAGTAGAAGAATTGTGGATGTACAACTTAATTACACCAATGTAGAAAAGGAACTTAAAGAAGTGGATGCTCTTGAGAAATTTAAGCACTATGTGCTTGGATACCTCATTTTTTTGCAAACTAATCATAGTGCCATCCGTTTTCTAATAAATTAACAAATAGTAAGCCCTCAAGTTATATGGTGGTTGGTCATTTTGTAGAACTTTTATTTAAAAATGGAAAATAAAAAGGAAACTAAGAATGTAGTTGTTGATCATCTATCTTGGTTAAGATGGGATAATAAGGTTGATGAATAGCCCTTGTATGCTCAACTCCCAAATGAGCTTCTCTTTGCTAAGGAAATAGTAGTTTAAGAACCAAGGGTTACAAATTGGTATGACGAATTTCTCTTTTATCTCCTCACACTAAAAACTCCTATAGAATGAGATCATAGGAGGAAGTAGTAGTTCCTCCACTAGGTCAAACAATACCTACTGATATAGATCAAGCTCTACAGAACCTATGATAATGGCATGGTATGATGATGCATACCTAAAATAGATTAACTAAGAGTCCTCCAAGATACTCATGGTAGTTCTTGTGGGAGCTACTATACATGAAGAAAAATAACCATAAAAATATTGATGGTCGGATATTTTTTATGTACGATCTTTAGGGATGCCCACCATTTTATCCATTCATGTGAATGATGTCAATGAGATGAAGGGATGATAACTAAGATGGAAAGACCTCAACAATGGATCTAACTACTAAATCCTTTTGACCTTTGGGAAATTGATTTCATAGGAACCATCATTTCCATGTTTAATAGAAAGTCTTACATTATTGTTGCTATTGACTACTGTACTAAATGAGCTGAATTTGTATCTATTCCCAACTGTACTTCCTCCATTACAGATTGATTCTTTTAACAAGAAGTGGTAAATAGGTTTGGTATGCCTAGGACACTAATTTTTTAAAATGAAACCCATTTCATAGGTGCTACCTTTTGTAAGTTAACATAATGCTTGGGGATGAAATATTAACTTACAATATCCTACCATCCTCAAGCTAATGATTAAGCTAAGGTAACCAATATGGAGATCATCAAAATCCTGACAAGAGCCATTAACAAATATAGGAAAGATCGGAGTACCAAACTCAATGATGTGATATGGGCATATTGCTCAACATGGAAACTTTCTATAGGCTACTCTCCTAAGAGTTAGTGTACAAAAAGTTACCTAAACTCCCTATTTTAACAAAACTCCTTATACTCACAATTGTGTATGACCTTGATCTAGACATTAATCTAGCCTAAAAAGAATGACTAATGACACTTATTTGCTAAATATAAATATAAGGGTAGCACTTATGATGAATGAAGTGCACAAAACATACAAAAAACAATAACGTGATGCCCAAATATGAAAAGTTGAATTAAAACTAGAAGATAAGGTTCTCTATTAGAATCCCATGTATATGACTCAACAAACTAAGTTTCAGACATTATGGAAAGGATCATACATTATGCACTTAGATTTTCCTTTTGGGGCTATGATAATTTACCATTCAATAAGCCCTCAAAAGAACATACTAGTCAAAATCCAATAATTGAAATCCTTTATAAACTTTCAAGTAACCAACCATAATCAGAACACCTTGACCTAAGAACAAGCTCACTTTATTTTTTGAATATTCTCCCTACAACTTTGTTATGGGGAAAAGGTCCATCTACCTTAATCCCTTGAAGAGGATAGTTTTTCTTCTTCCTTTTTTACATTGTTCTTTATATGTGTTTCATTTTTTTTATACTTTGATGTTTACTTTATATATTTTACTTTTTACTTTTACTTTGATTTGACTCTATTTACAATAGCTGATTTTATTTTATTGCTATTGTAAACTTTGATGATTGCTAAATGCAGCTATCAAGATTATAGCTTCTTATAGAGGTCAACTTTATCTTTAGATTATGCTCTCTACTAATGAATTATCACTTTTCCATAGGTATTAGGTACGAAGCTCATGATATCCATCATTCCATCTATCTCATAAGGAGATCTATATCATGGTAACATGATAGTTCTTTCACATAAAAACTAAAAAAAATAATATATGATCTAAATAACCCAACAAAATGAAAAAGGATTGAGTGAGAATGAACAAGGATGTGACCTCAAGAAGATTTGTTAGGTTTTCTTTTTGAGTTCTTTCTTAAGTCCTATGACTCCTCATGGAATGTATCTTCACTTCTCTTGTAAATCGTAAAAAAAATTATGTCTTTGTAACGTGTAGTGTCCTTCCAAAAACAAAAAAGAATAAAAGCACATCTCTCTAAAGATCTCTTGGGATACAAGAACTAGTTATGGGGCTATAAATACATGTTACTAATGCATGAAAGCACCCCTAGTAGAACATAAGCCTTCTTTCTTCCTCAATAATCTCTAAATTAATTCCTTCTTCTCTTTCCAAAGTGATGCTTGTTCTCTATGATTTTTATGGATTCATGATGGAAAGAAAGAAGGAACGCATTAATGCAAGGCCATTACTAATGGTGTTTACTTGTTCTAGACTTAGAACAAACTAGTATCTATTAACCTTTTGTTATGTCAAAACCTTAAGGAAAATGGAGAACATAGATTGTTTGTTGTGGATGATGTGTTTGCAAGACATGAATAAGAACTCAACATGAGAATTTAGGACTTGAGAGAAACAAGATCCATAATGAGAAGACAAAGTAAAGACTATGTGGGCAAGATGAGAACATGGATGAGCATGGATGAAAATGAAGGCTAAGAGACAAATGAAGATGTTTTGAGGATTGGAAAGAAGAAAAATTGATAAGAGAAAGCCTTTAAAGACAAGAAAGTTGAGGAGACATCTACAGTTTTTAGGATACATCTCCATCACAAATTAGACATCTTTCTAGAGAAGTCTCATAAGAAACATCCCATTTTTAAAGGAGATGTCTCTCTAGAATTTGGGCCAATCTCATGTAGATGTCTCTACCATGAAGAAGACGTCTACACTAGCCGTTCAGTAGTTGTTGCATGAATTCCGACAAGTTTTTGAAAACAACAAGGCTATTAGAAGATAACAAATTCTTGGGAATTGTGTAAGCACTATTTACATCAAATCAATCATTGTCTTATCTATGTTATTGAACTCTTATTCTTCATTGTAATATCATTTTTTTGTTGTATGTTCTATTGAGATTTAACTATAAGGACTTGTAAATTTAGTTACATTATTTCCTTGTGTCTTTTTCTTTTTCTTGTAGCCCTATGAGATTAATGTGCTTCTTGAAACAAGGCATCCTCATTAAGCTTGTTAGAATCCTACGGGATTGAGTGGTTTTGAAATGTTAAAATAGTCTAATGTAGAGCTTAATTTTGTAAATGTTTTAGGATCCTTGAAATAACATTCTAAGCTTGTTGGGACCTTACAGAGTTGATTAGTTTTGCAACAATGAAATACTTTGATGTAGAGCTCAAAGGTTGTATAGGGTGTGGTATCCTTCAAATCACATTTTTGAGAAACAAAGTTTGGAGATGTACAAGGGTTCTACCATATAAGTGTGGAGATACCCACGCTAGGAAACCACATAAAAGTTGGTATGTTCGTGTGAGTAGTATAATTTTAATTTAGGAACTTATTCAACCCCCTTTCTAAGTTCTTGATCCTCAAGTGGTATCATAGCTCGGTAGTCTTATGTTTGACATCAACTTTCAAGAGTGAACTATGGAGGGGGCATCCTACACAAAGCCACCAATGTTTGATGGGTTTGATTTTGCTTATTGGAAGGTGAGGATGCAAGGCTTCTTCGAGTTAATGGAATTTAAGTTATGGGAGTCGATCCTTGAAGGCTACACACCACCTATCGACAACACAACAAAGGCCCTCAAGTTGTGAAGCAAGTGGAAAAAGGAAGAAAGAGAAAAGTTTATGTATGATTCTAAATTAAAAATCTTTTTATATTATGCATTAGTAGCTAGATGTAAAACTACTAAAGAAATTTGGAAAACATTAGAAGCTACCTATGAGGACACATTCGTAGTTAAATAATCAAAACTTTTGGTTTTGCAAAGTGAGTATAAAAAACTTAGAATGAAAGAAGATGAAAAGATGAAAGATTATTTTTCTAGGGAAAACGATCTAGTTGTAGCAATTAGGGGTACAAGCAAGTACTTACCTAAAAGAAATGTAATCATTAAAATGATTAGAACACTACAACTTGAATTTAGACATAAGATTACAGCTAGGGAAGAGATTAGAGATTAGAGATTTTTAAAATTCAAAGAGTTCCAAAGTGATCTTATAGCTTATGAAATTAACCTCATAAGAAAAGGAGCAATAAAAGAAAAGCCCATTACCTTGAACTCAACATCCAAAGAAAAGGATCTAGGTAAACAAGAAATGAACAATGAAGAACTTGCACTTCTATCAAGAAGGCTTCAAAGGCTCATTATAAAAAAGTGTAAGAGCTCTAATCAACAAGGATCCAATCAATTTAATGCCAAAGGTAAGGATAGAGATAAGAATTTTTCAAATGCTATTTTTGATTCTTTTTTAATAAAATGTTGGGTATGTAGTGGAAGAGGCCATGTCACCTCCAAATTTCCTAGCAATGGCAAGTTTCAACAAAGGGACAGGAATGACGTAGACATGAAAAAGACCTACTTCTACACAAGTTGGGATGATGGAGAGCAAAGTGAAGAAGAGATTGATGACACCATGAAAGATTCTCAGCTTATATGTATTGCACTTACAAATGAAAATTCATCACAAATTTATGATAAACCAAGAGGTAAGCATGATGATGGGTATAGTGAACTATGTGGAGAAATTCTTATCCTACATTATTTACTCAAAAAGGTAAAGAAAATATGAATAGAAAAGTTTCTAAAATTTTCCAAATTAAAAAGGAAAATCTTAGACATAAAGGCTGAGATTCAACTACTAACCTTGTTAGATGAAGAGAAATGTAGGGATACTCAAGAAGAAGGGATCAATGAAAATAATAAAATTTAGCCTAGAAGTGAAAGCTTGGAAGAAACCCCACAAAAGGATATAGGTACCAGCTCAAGTGCGATCAGGTTTGATAACTCTATTCTTGAAGAAAACACTTTATTTGTTTGTAAAAAAAATTATGGATTTAAAAAAGATTATGAATATCCTCATATTGGAAAAAAATAACATTGATGTTTGGTCTTTTCAAAAGGATCCTAGTAAGTATATCTTGCAAGGAAGCAGTAACTTGTAATGAGAATGAGCTAAAAGTTAGAAAAATGGATGATACAATAAATGACAATAGATATATCTTGAAGAACATGAACAAGAAGGATCTCCATACTAGAATGAAGACATCGTTAAATGAACTAATGAAAGAAAATCAAAAGGTAAGGAGGTACTCCATGATAGAGGACCTCATCTCAAACTTCATTAGTTTTTGTCACTTCAATAAGCAAGTAAGGTAAGTCATGGTGAATTTCTATTTCCTTACTTGCTAGTTAAAATTTGGGTTAGCTTTTGAATATCTTAGGAATTCTTTTTATCAAAGGAAACATATTTTTTAATTCACCAAAAATGAGATCGAAGTACTATGACTATTTCTCATGTTATCTCTTAAACTACTTAGTTGCTTACATTTCCTTCAAAATTTTTTTAATATCTAATTTTGAGAATTAAGAATGGTATTACATCTAAAAATGCTATTATCGTAAGAACTTAGATCAAGTTTTGTAGGAAAATTATGAAGAAAAGCATAGTTGGATGATCAAAACAGATAAATTTGTTATGATTTGTTCCTATTAATTTTTGTCTAATATTTTTGCCTTTCTATAAACCTTGTTGGTTACTCAATATTGTTGAATAAGAAACTTCATGAAAAATTGGCTTTAGATTTTGGAAACGTTACAAAAAGTATAAGCACATATGTAGGGGGAGCTTGAACCTCACAAATTATTATGAAGCATCAATACTTAGGGAATCTATGAATATCTTCTCCAAGACATAATTCTTAGGAAGGAAACAAAAGGTATATTCATTTGATACAAATTGAAGGTAACAGAGTAAAAGGTTTCTGATTCAATTCTTAAAATTCCTATTACCTAAGAGTGTTTATCAATTGTGCAAGTATTTGGAATTCATTTGAAAATATCTCTATAATATTACTACATCATTGAAATATTATGAATATATATTTGAGTAATTAAGTCCCCTGTTATTAAACAATTCTTACTAAAGCAAGATGGAGTACTCACACCTCTATTCTAAAATTATGAAATGGATAATGTACCTCAAGCTTCCTTAGGATACATGTGATCGATATGGACATCTGAGAAATTGTTTTATCTCTTGATCTAAAAACTAATATATCTTTTATAAGTTGAGTATGTATGCACTTGTTCATATGAAAGTTCTATGGTTATGAAAATGTATTGAGAAACTTTTTTTACGTCTTACTTGGATTGTGCATTCTTTTGACTTATCTTATTATTGTAAGGCTCTACTCCTTTTTGATGATGTCCAAAAAGGGAAAAGAAATTTACAATGAACTTAGATACCAAATAGATATCATATGTGATTTTGATGAATGTGGTGACTTGTAATATGATTATCTTCCTATGTAAATAACATTGGTTTGGATTGAGAAACTTTGGAATCTTATGGATATATTTGAACAAGTGTCGTTGCTATTAAGCAATAATAACTTTATGGACATAATTTGTGATGGTATTAATGATTATTTTCCTAATTTTACAGTTCTAACATTATGATGGTACTAATGCTTTTGCTTCTAGCTTCTTGATCATAAATGTCCTAATTCAAACATTGACAAGTGTTCTAATGGCTAATGAGTTGTGTGTTGTATTAAGAATACACTTTTGTAATCTTTATTCATCTTTAGTTCAAATTTATTTTGAGGTCTACTAATCCATTTTCTTAAGTTTTGGAAATCATCAAAAAGGGGAAGATTGTTGATGTTTTGGTATGTCAAAACCTTAAGAAAATGGAGAACATAGATTGTTTGTTGCAAATGATGTGTTTACAAGACATGAACAAGAACTCCATATGAGAACTGAGGACTTAAGAGAAACAAGATCCATAATGAGAAGACAAAGTGAAGACTACACGGACAAGATGAGAACATGGACAATCATGGATGAAAATGAAGGCTATGAGACAAATGAAGATGCTTTGAGGATTGGCAAGAAGGCAAATTGATGGGAGAAAGCCTCTAAATACAAGAAATAAAAGTTGAGTGTGCATATAATATTTTTAGAAGATGAATCCATCACAAAGTAGATGCCTCCCTAGAGACATCTCACAAGAGGTGTCCCATTTTCACAGGAGACGTCACTCCAGAATTGAGGCTAATCTCTGGTAGATGTCTCTACCACAAACAAGATGTCTACACTAGTCATTGGATAGCTGTTACATGAATTACAAGGAGTTTTTGGAAATTCCAAGGCTATAAAAAGATATGAAATTCTTGAAAATTGTGCAAGCACTGTTCACATCAAATCAATCATTTTCTTATCTATGCTATTGTATTCTTATTTTTCATTATTATTTCATTTGCTTGATTGTATATTGTATTGAGCTTCAACTAAAAGGACTTGAAAATTTAGTTACATTCTTATATATTTTTATTTTTCTTCTAGCCCTACAGGGTGATGTGCTTCTTGCAAGAAGGCATCCTCGTTGAGCTTGTTGGGATCATGTGGGATTGAGTGGTTTTAAAAGGTTAAAACACTTTGGCGTGGAGCTCAATTTTGTAAAGGTTGTAGGATCCTTAAAACCACATTCAAAGCTTGTTGGGGCCTTTTAAGGTTGAGTAGTTTTGTAGTGATGAAATAGTTTGGTGCAAAGCTTAGACCTTGTATAGGGTGTGGTATCCTTCAAACCATATTTTTAAGAAACAAAGTTTGGAGGTGTGTAAGGATTCTACCCTCTAAGTGTGAACATATCCAAGTTGGGGAACCATGTAAAATTTGGTGTGTTTGTGTGAGTGGTGGAATTTTAATTTGAGAACTTATTCAACCCCCCTTCTAAGTTCTTGATCCTTAGTATCAAGATCATCCTAATCATGCCTTCCATAAAAAATATCTCTTGTAGCTATGATCTAGATTCTCCTCTCTTGATCTCTCTCTCAATCATTGTAACACTTCATTTGCTCATCTCACTACCTAGTATCATGTTTATTTGCTCATTTTATTTTGTAGATTACATGATCCTTTGCCAATCCTTTATAAGAATATGTTTTTTAATCTAAATTATCATTCATCATTCAAGGTTCCTATAAACTCCTTGTGATGGGGTTATGCAAGGGCATTTTGACCATCAACCTACTTTGGGGAGCATTTACTTACGTAGATCTTAACTTCCCTCAGTTTAAGCCCCATAATCATAGGTCTTAGTTTGGTTCACATAACCTTGATAGCCTACATCGTTAAGTTTTGTGTTGAATTGTCTTAAAGAACATCTCATTTTTGTTGTGTCATATGCTCCTTTTGCTCTAATGTATGTACTAGAATCTCATCCAATGTTGTTGCCTTATTTTCCTAGCTTTTTAGATTTCATTTGGCATTCATACCATCCCTAAACACTTCAAAAATTCATTATAATTTACAATGAAAAACTAGTTACAAATGGTTGAGTTGACACATCCCTGTTGATGCAATCAGATACATTGATGTAGCCGCATTAACATAATGCAAAAATTCTATAAATACATTGAAAAATTAGATCATTTTTCACATTTTGCATTCATAGCTAAGGGAGGTTTTGCAATTTTTCAGAGCCCAAAATCTTTCAAGAGCCATAAATTCCTTATTGCTTACTTGTTTTTACCTATTTTTTGATCCTTGAGCTTCTGGAGGTATACTTTACTTTGTGGGAGCATCAAATGCTAGGCTTTGACCAAGATTTTTCTAACACCCGACATATTAGGTATTATAATAATAGTAAAATAATGATCACATTAACTAATAGCAATAATCAACCTTCATTGAAGTAGAAATAAAATACTAATAAAATATTCTCATATTCTTGCCATCACTAAATAAGGGCTTAATGATAAAATTTCAATTTAACTACCAAACTTAATCCAATTGAACAATTAAAAGGTATCTAGACTTAGGGGGATTATATCTAATTAGCTAATTCAAGGTTACTTTTATGATTATAGATGACACCAAAACAAGGATCACCGACAGGAGGGCCATTGCAACCCTAGGAGAAATGACCTCCTAAATGAAGGAAACAATCAAAACAATAATAGTAACCCCAAGAGTAGGCTACCAAGGTAACTCATGCTACCAAGCTCTTGCGTGAGGAGCTTGAGGTGGAAATAGTTCATAATATTCCCACAACTAAAAGGAATAATCTAAGCAAGATGACATTTGAAGACTATGACTAAACTTGGAGGTCATACTTACTAAGATCTACCTAGAGAAGGTTCGAAGTAAAAGAGTTCAAAGCTCAATCCATCAAGGGTTAAACTTCAAATCTTTCCTAGAGTTAGCACTAGAAGAGATTAGGACCTAGCTACAAACATCTCTAGTATGGCTTATTCTGTCCACTAGTGGGAAATGATACATTGGAGAGAATTATCTCCAATGGAACAACTATCAAGGAGATTCCATTGTAAAGATCAAAGACATCACCATCTCCTACTTAGTTGAAGTTATCATAGAAGCCCTCAAATTCCCTAACACTAGGGCAAAGTTGGCAAAAATCTCAACTCATGCAGACCTTGACATAAAGAAGAAATGGTTTTAACAGTGCTATGGAGTGAGTTGCAAAGAGTATAAGGTGCTTACCAAAGTAGAGAGATTGTATTTCAAAATCAAGGCCTATCACCTTAATCCCACAATAAGGTCCAACAATGTAACTACCTTCTCTACAAGGGTATGAACAACTTTAAGCGAGAGGCTCCAAGTCAACCTTCTTGAACTCATCTTCTTAAAGATTAAGAAGTGCTTGAAGGAAAATGAGAAGGATAGGACGATAGTCTTGTTTCCCTATCTAATTCAAAACTTTGAAAAAAGATAAGGCATATCTTGCTATTTCAATGACATCATTTGTAAGGCTCCTATCAAATTATGGAAAAAGATGATGAAAGATAAAGCATTTACCAAGCTTCTAAAAGAAGAGTTGGCACCTCCACCTCCACCTAAAGTACTAGAGATAACTCCTGAAATGACCAAAGTTGCTAAATATCTAAGGAAGCTTAGGAAACTTTACTTGGAATAATAAGACTTTGAAGATGGTGGTGAATCCTCTATCTACCATTTAGCCATAAGCCATCTTAATAAGATCACTAGGACCATCATTTGACCAATGGACAAACTAATCCTAATCTTCTCCACATGAGGAAACTAGGCACCTATGGGCACCAATCCTAGTATATGAGAAGTTATAGTGTCCATTATAGGATAGGAATTCCTTAAAATATATAGAAATGTAGTCACCTTATCTATTATGTTAGAAGAAGGGGAAGGAGCAATAGTCCTAGTTATGCCACAGAAGGGCCAAGAGACTGTAGCAGAGGTGGTAGAAAATAAGATTAGAGAAGCATTAAGTGCTCCCATGACATCTATCCCTAATATTTCTATAATCATCGACATCCAAAGTGTCTACAAGTGTAGGGAGTAGGGGAATGAATGTGGCATAGTGTGAAGAAGTGCTAGAGAAAATGGTTGAAATTGGGCAACTGATTCTAGAGATCTTTGATCTCCTAGAAGATATTTCAGCCACCTAGTTGTAACTACTAGAGAAAAGGGATAAGCTACTTATTATCAATGCACAACTTGAGGAAGCCACTGTTAGCAATCGATAGTTCATAGCTAAGATTGTGGAACTTAGAGTCTACTTGTTTGATTCATCCATTTTCAATCCTGAACTTATAAGGGATGAAATGTTTTAATAGCTTTAACAAAGATTACAAGAGGCTAAGAATGTAAAATAGATGGTGATCTTTGATGCATTACTATCAAAAGAAATGATGAATTATTTTAGTCATGAACTTCAACAAATTTACAAAGAAAATCCTATGCTAATCTAGAAAAACCACTAAATGTGCAATGCTAAATAATAAAAGGATCAAATTGTGAAGTACATTCATTAGTAGTAGAAACAACTTGCCAAGATAAACTAGAATATAAGAAGGTTGGCTATGAAGAACAAGAATTTGTTAATGGAGAAGGTTCATACACTTCACCAAAAGACTACCACTAAGATTTCTAGTTGGAAGAACAAGGCTCTAAAATATGAAAAGGTGAAAAATTACTAAAGAAACTAGATTGGGATGCTCAAGGAGATGAATGGGAAAGAAATTAAACTGGCTAAGGCAAAGGTGAAAAAATCTCTCCAACAACTCCAGTAAAGAGATGTTGTATAACAATCAATCTTTAATAACCTCAATACTTAGAACCAAGATGAGATCCACCTAAAGAATTCACAATTTGAGGAGATGAAAGGATACATCGAGTTAGCCAACCTTTGATATGGAATCTTGGTAATGCTAATAGTGAGTAGGCCAAGATTATAATTAAATAAGGAAGTGGCTAGCTCCTACCTCTTTTATAAGATAACATTCAAGCTTCACAAAGAAACCAAGTAGAAGCTTAAGATGGCTAATGCAGAGCTTGAATTTTTTGAGAGTAGATTTAAAAATCAAACATTAGTTACTAAGAAGCTAGTGTAGGGACACCTCTTCAAATTTTCTTGTTCATCCCTATGTGTTTTGTAGGTTTCAGGCTCTATGGAGATGTCTTGGAGGCTAAGGAGACATATAGTCTAGGAGTTGGGACTATGCAAGAGATGTCTTGGAAGAATTTGAGACTTCTTAAAGGAGACATCTTACTTTGAAAGGAGATGTCTTAGAGGAGATGTCTCTAAAAACAAAGGAGATATCTCAGGGAAGACATCTTAAACTAGAGGAAATGTCTCAACCATGGAAAGAAAATTCTCCCAATAATAGAAAATGTCTTGTCTAAAATCTAAAATTTAATAAAATACAATCCAAGGAGACCAAAGACAACTCATACAACTAGAAAACTTCCAAAATTGGCCATTCCAATTTGAAAAATATTGGAAGATAGTAAAAAAAAAGATGGAAAATAATGGAGAATCTTTAAGTGGATCTTGAGGAAGATTTCCTAGATTTTTATGTTCTTTTTCTTAATAACTATGCTAGTGTTTCATGCTTGTATATAGAAAGTGAGAAGAAAAATGTTGGTCATAGCTATTGAGTTGAAAAGAGCTTGGTTAGAGTGTGATAGAGCACATTGAGTATGTGTAGGTATGGTTGCAACTCTAGGGTTAATATGTGTTGATTTACCTATATGTTCTTATCTTTTGTTTACTTCTCTAAATTAAATCTTAGTCTTGAGTTGTGGGAGAGATTTTTCATTAGTTGTATCTTGCATTAAGAGTAACCATTGTGTGGTTGTAGAGCCTCATGCTCTACTACATCATTTAAGTGTTTTAAAATGTTTTGATGTTTTGTGGGTTGTGGAGCCCTATTGTAATATTTTAATTAAATAATTTAAGATAGCTATTTTTATTATTTTCTAGAAAATTAACTATCTTTTTATAATACATGGATTTAGCATTTAAAGATGATTTAATATTGAAGTGAACCTGCTCCAATGTTATTACTATTAGAGCTTTATGTTGATTAAAGCTTTAAAGCTTTAGAGCTTTATGTTAGCTCTCTATTGATCATTTCTTGGATTTGGTTGAGGATTTTGTCTAGTTCAAATGAAATCTAAGAAGAAATAAGTTCAAGCACTAAATAGAGACATAGAGAGCATGAAGTCTACCTTCTAGATGATGGTTGTTTGGTTGGATGAAATCAATGCAAAGGTAGATAGAAATATTGGTCCTAGCCATATCCAGACATGCAAAGGTGATGAGCATGCACATTTATATGAAGAAGCTTCACAACTAGGTAGAGATGAAGTGATTGATGAGAAAGGAAAATCTAGCTATGGAAGTATAAGAAATTATTAGCCAAGGATTCCAATTGAAGGAAATACTAATTCTTAGATGAGAATTTTGAGGGCTCCAATAGTGTTAACTTCTTCTCCTCCAAGAAAGCTTAAAGAGGAAGATGAGGCAAGGCTTGCTAAAGCATTTAGAAATGCTACAAGACTTTTGTACTTGGAGCTAAAGACTTTCAATGGTGTAGATGGCACCAATGCTTTTTCAATTTGTTTAAAGGTACTTGAAAAGCACTTTTAGTTGGAAGGTGATGAGCAATAGGGTACCCCTATGCCCAACCATATGAATACAAGCGTTCATGCACGATCTGGTCGAACTCCAAGGATTAAGTGCTTATGCAGCTACACAAAACAAGGATGAGTTATGTAGTCATTGTCTTCCCAAACTTACTTGTAAGATACAATTGTATGGTTAAGTAAACTCGAGGTATATGATTTTTTATGTTTTTTATATTTTCTATCTTGGTCTCCTAAGTGTGTGAAATGAAAAGATTTAGTTAACTAATGGATTTTTATAACTCTAATGTAAATCAAATCCTAACACCAACATCTGTTCCCACTCTCTAGACACATCCTGAACCAGTGTAATACTACTAGGATTACCAAATGCTAGTCGTTACTAGGTTACCAAGTGTTCCACGTATGCTCGAAGTGGTCATGCTGAGTGTGCTAATTTGTTGATAATTAATAATTCTGATGAGTGGCGAGGTACCCCTACACTCAACCATATGAATACGAGCGTGCACGCACGATCCGGTCGAACTCTGCAAACTAAATGCCTTAACACCACAAGAAACACTTGGGGTTAATCATTCGTTGTCTTCCCAGGCTTGCTTGTAAGTGTCACGGTGTATGGTTAAGCAAGTCTGAGGTATGTGATTTTTTTGGTATTTTTCAGTTTATCTTCTATGCTATCAGAGGAAAGGGTTGAGAAACTAACTAACTCTAACTAATGTCCTAAGTCTAAATTAACTAGCGTCAGCATCCGTTCCCACTTACCGGACACACCCTGAACTATGCAACTGTGGCTTACCAAATGCTAATCGTTACTGGGATCACCACACGTAACGCAAGTGCTCGAAGTGGTCGTACTGAGGCACCTATTTAGCTTAAGTGTGATAAGCAGCCGATTCCTTAGCTAGCCGTACACACCCGTGGGTGCTCGTAACTAAGTCGTACTTATCACACGTTCTAGCCTAGCAATGAGTAGCTGATTCCTTGACTAGCCGTACACATTGGACTACCACTAGGATTATCAAGCGCAGAATCCTAGAATACGCTACTGGGTTACCAAGCAGCCAATGCTCGTAATCAAGTCGTACTCATGCGTTGTGCCAAGCAGCTGATTCCTTGACTAGCCATACACGTTCGTAGACGCTCGTAATCAAGTCGTACTTGTGCGCACTAGGAAAATAGTAAATAAACAATAATAAAACCACATGCTGCAAGGTTTATCCAATCAAGTTCGTCTTTATTGCCGTACACAACTTGGGTTCAGGTTACAAGCTGCTCGAATAAAGAGCCGTTCACTCTAGGTCTCCTACTGTGGGTACATGGGGAAAAATTCTAACTCTAGAGTGATCAATCTGCCAGAGCTTCGCTACTTCTAGCCAGGATTGGGAAATAAGGGGAGTGCCGCCTCTTATTTATAGATATGGCGGCAGACCGCGATATCGCGTATGCGATATCGCAGGGAAAGACGCGATATCGCGGCACAGTGCATGTCACGTCTCATCATACCCCCATGACTGAATGAAAACTCGTCCTCGAGTTCCTTACAATGATATCAGGTAGGTATGGGATTATTAGGGGAAAAGGAACTAATGGGATGACATGTGAACGGTCTTTATTACAAGACTTGACAAGACTGGTATTCATGACAACAAGGGTGAACACCTTATTACAATGACATCAGGCCACAGTTGGCAGCTGAGAGAAAAGAGGAGAGAGAATAGAAGAGAAGAAGAGAGAAGAGCCTTGTTGCTGCCAATGCCTAGATTGCGCCTTTTGTTGTCCATCCGTAAGTGCATTATCCATTCTACTCCTTGCATAGCGGCTTCACTGCTGCTCCACTCCAAGTGTTTGCTCCAGATCCATTCCGTTGTTATATGATGGCCATCTACACCCACAACACAATCATATATTAGCGAGGGTAATTGAATCATTAAGTAAATAATACCTTGCTTCAGTGTAAGTTCCTTGGCTAAGTTGTGGTATGGCTGATATGGATCTCAGAAAATGTATATGATGACTATCGAAGGGGTAGGGGTTAGGAAGAAAAACGAAAAAATTCGGGGCTTAGGAGAAAAATCGAAAAAGCAGGCCTCGTACCCCCATGACTAATTGCGAACCTCCGGTAGCGTTAGAATGGAGAAAGAAAAGGAGTAAGAAAGATAGGTAAAAAGGGACAACTATGGCATCGGTGAAGTGATGTCAAGATGGAAATGAACAAAAATATTAATTAATTGCAAAAATGTTAAGGGAAAGAAGTTAACTAATGTTCCAAATAGGAATGTCAGTGGGTCCTCCCCAAAGCAAGCTCATGCCCTTAATGCCCTGACAGTCCCACATTCAAAGAGTCTGTGGGCTCTGGGAATGTCCTTTGGAACAAGAGTTAAAGTCTTAACCGTAAGAATTTACCAAAAAGAAAACAAAGCATCAACCAAAATATATGCTAATGATACAACCGGAAGTGAGGTGAACAATGGAGAGAAAGATGGAAAGAAGAGAAATGGAATGGAATCCCAAGAACAAGGTGGTGTGTAGCCCCTTGTGTGTTATATGATTAATGTGACTTGGCGAATCTCATTCCAACTTAGGCCTCAAACCAACCACTTCCAGTGACTTCGCATCAATTTATTTGGTTAGACCATCCACTTGGAGAACAAGGATGCATCTTCAAAGAGCCACCACCATTCCGATGAAACAAAGGAAAGAATGGAAAGCGAGAAGGGCCTTAGTTAGAGGGAACACTTTGGTTCCATAAC
>MNCI01001197.1:375805-418782 GCA_015680685.1 Gnetum montanum
CTTGGATTTAATGCATACACCCCAGACTCCTGCAGATGTGAGATAATTGGACAACATCCCTTAGGATGGTCATAGTAGCAGACCTCACATCCACCATCATCATCTGAATCAGAATTTATAGCCTCATCGGAGTTAAAAATATTTCCCTTACCCTTGTTATGTGCAGGGTTAAAGTTTCTCCGCTTGAATTTTCCTTTGTCACTACTTTGCTCATCCTTAGACTCTTCTATGATTTTCAAGACTGTTTCTATTTGTGAGTCTAAGGAATCCCACATTTGGTCTACCTTAACCGATACCTCCGTTGTTAACTTTTGGATCGGCACGGTTTTCCTGTTCACCAACTCTTCGAGTGGTGGCTCATCCTCCTCATCACAAAATTTTACTCCCTTCTTGTGAAGGGAGGGATCGCGGTTGTATTCCTCCGCACTTTCTCTCTTCCGTAGCTCACCCTCTTCTTGCGCTACTTGTTCCAACAAAACTTCAACTTCATGGGCTCTTAGTTGGGAAAGTCTCCCTTGGGCGTAAGTCCCAAGAGTCCTTCTCGTTTCATTTCGTAGCCCATCCACGAGGTGGAGAAGTTGATCCCGTTTAGCGTACCCATGGCCCAGGCAATGATGTAGCAGTGCATAGTAACGGGCCATGGCAGCATCCAAGGATTCATGAGCACCTTGTTTCCAGCCTTGGATCTGCTTACGCAAGTTAGACACTCTGGAGTACGTCTGATATTTGTTGTTGAATAATTCAAGCATCGTACTCCACCTCCTGATGGTTTCCAGTTCTCAGGACTGGTACCAGCTCTCTGCTTCTTTAGTGAGTGTCCTTGGGAACAACTTGAGTTTCTGCCACTCATTATCTATGTTCTGCAAGGCACAGGCATCGTGGAATGCCTGTAAATGATGCTGAGGATCAGCGTTGTATCCCCCTTCAAAACGTGGGATATTATTTATGTCCACATGCTTGATCCTACTATCCTTTAAATGCCTTGTGGGAATCCTAACTGCCTCTCTAATATCAAGCATACTTTAGGTTACGAATAGGGGTTCGTCATGATCATCTCTTTCATGACGTCTGTGATACCTACGTGGTGGTTCCCTATTCTCCCTATGTCCTTGCCCTTGTCCTAACTCCTCTCGACCTTCCTATCGATGCATTTCATCTCTTTTACCTTTACTCTCCGCATTATGCTCATGGTGGCTGCGCCCAGATGTGGAAGGAGAGGGTGAATGATGAGATGAAGGAGAAGAAGAAGGGGATCCATCACCATGGTGATGTTTCGTGCCTTCTCTTCGGCTACTTCGGCCCTGATCGTTGTGACGATCAACGAGTCCTTCATTAGTGTAAGCAATTGTTCCTACCGTGAACAGCTGGTGCTCACGGGGATCAGAGCCTGGAATATGTATCATTGATCTAAGGCCCTGATGCCTAACCTCTTCACTAGAGTGAGGAGGAGGAACATCATTTTCTAAAAAACCCATCATGAGGGGTTCCTCTTCTTCTATTTCACTAATGACGTGGGGAACCTTGTCCTTCAACAGTAAATTTTGGCTCTCCTACCTTGCATCCCGAATACGTTGGACATTTGAGGGCTGATAATCCCTTGTGTCATGGTCATCCAAAACGTATTCTGCGAACAGCTCATGCATGCCAATCTATGCTAAGGCATGGAAAAGCATGTTACGGGCAGATCTATCTGGGGGTAACACGATGTTACCTTGCATGTCTCTCCACTGCAGTTGCTCATCTTGATGGAAAACAAAGGTAAAATCCGGCACATACTCATCGGGATGAGTATATGTGACCTTAGATTGTTGAGGACATGGTTGATCTCGGTTATGCGTATGATGCTGACTTTCTCCTGTATTGTCCTTAGGTGAGTTGATTTCGTGAGAAGAAGCCATTTCTATTGGTGTGCTAATTTCACCGTTATTTATTGTTCTTGATTAACTGATTAACCCTAAGGTTCGTTTTAAGCTCACAACGATGTGAGTGATATCCCTTATGTTAAATTGGCGAAAAAACACTTAGTCCCCGGCAACGGCGCCAATGATGAGTGGCGAGGTACCCCTACACTCCACCATACGAATACGAGCGTACACGCGCGATCCGGTCGAACTCCGCAGACTAAATGCCTTAACGCCACAAGAAACACTTGGGGTTAATCGTTCGTTGTCTTCCCAGGCTTGCTTGTATGTGTCACGGTGTATGGTTAAGCAAGTCTGAGGTATGTGATTTTTTTGGTATTTTCGGCTTATCTTCTATGCTACCAGGAGAAAGGGTTGAGAAAACTAAACTAACTCTAACTAAGATCTAAGTCTAAATTAACTAGCGTCAGCATCCGTTCCCACTTGCCGGACACACCCTGAACTATGCAACTGCAGCTTACCAAACGCTAATCGTTACTGGGATCGCCACACGTAACGCAAGTGCTCGAAGTGGTCGTACTGAGGCACCTATTTAGCCTACGTGTGATAAGCAGCCGATTCCTTAGCCAGCCGTACACACCCGTGGGTGCTCGTAACTAAGTCGTACTTATCACACGATCTAGCCTAGCAATGAGCAGCCGATTCCTCAACTAGCCGTACACATTAGACCCGGGAGTTACCAAGCGCAGAATCCTGGAATACGCTACTGGGTTACCAAGCATCCAATGCTCGTAATTGAGTCGTACTCATGCATTGCGTCAAGCAGCCGATTCCTTGACTAGCCGTACACGTCCGTAGACGCTCGTAATCAAGTCGTACTTGAACGCACTAGAAAAGCAGGAAATAAAGCAATTAATAAAACCACGTGCTGCAAGGTTTATCCAATCAAGTTCGTCTTTATTGCCGTACACAACTTGGGTTCAGGTTACAAGCTGCTCGAATAAAGAGCCGTTCACTCTAGGACTCCTACTGCGGGCACATGGGGAAAAATTCTAACTCTGGAGTGATCAATCTGCCAGAGCTTCGCTACTTCTAGCCAGGATTGGGAAATAAGGGGAGTGCTGCCTCTTATTTATAGATATGGCAGTGGACCGCGATCTCGCGTACGCGATATCGCAGGGAAAGATGCGATATCGCGTACGCGATATCGCATGGGATGCGATATCGTGGCACAGTGCATGTCGTGTCTCATCAAATTCTATAGAAATAACTTTGATTAACCAATGAGAGCATCAAATAACAATAAATAACATTAAATTCAATAGTTAAGCTATTCTGAATGTTGCAAGGTTTATCACAAAGTCAATCTTTATTTCTAGACACAAGGTGTTCTTAAGTACACAATGCTCAAATAAAGAGCCATTCACTCTATGACTCCTACTGTGGGCACTTAGAAATAATTCTAACTCTAGAAGAGAAAAACTGCAAGAGTTTAGCTACAGTACTAGAAAAATGCTATGCAAAACCAAGCACCCCTGTTTCTTATTTATAAACAATGAGATAGGCTCTGACATCGTGTGTCCAATGTGAAGGATTCAATGTTGCTTAGTCAATTCGATATCGCATATCTGATATCAGGTCGCTTTTTTGGTGACTCATCAAAAGGAAAACTGAATAACTTGAGGGTACTTATTTTTTAATCCATATTAGAAGGTATGACTTCTACTTGGTGTAAAGAGTCCTAAGGTTATGAAGGATGAAATGGTCAATCCATCAGATATTGGAATTTGAAGAATTAGAGGTTGAAAAGAAGATTTGAACAATATCATTAGAGATAAGAGATCATTATGAAGTTAAAATTTCTAAGGTAAGGTAACATAGATGTTAAATAATTCTACATTAAATTTTTTTTATCTATTCCATTAAGCTAAAGTAAATTGGAAGGATTATGAATAGGCTTCAATCTTCTTAGAAAGTCTCAAAATGATGTATTGATAGGAGTCATCCTTCTATGAGCCACAAACTTTTAATAAGACTTAAGATTTGGTACTCAAGGTTGAAAAGAAATTAAGTGGATTTGGAAATAAGAGCAAATCATATTTCAAGGGAAAGGAGAAGGGATTCAAATCTGAGAAGGCATCCAAGTATAAATCTAAAGATAAGGATGGTAGCCATGACAAGAAGATTGAAGGAGATGATGAGAATCATAAAGACAAGAAGGACCAAGGTAAGGGAGACAAGGGTCAAGGTAGTAACTCATCAAAAATCTAGTGCTTCAAGAATGAAGAATCGGGACAAGAAATGAGAATGTTTACTTTACAAAGTAGCTAAGATTAAATATTTTTAAACCATGGAGGTAGAGGAGACATCAAGCTGAGGTCTTTAGAGAGGTATCCTAATGCTATAAAAATTAAGTTTTTAAGTTAAATTCTTGTGCATTCATGGGAAATGTTAATAGATAAGATCATATATATAGAAAACTATTATTTCAAATTGGGGCTAGATGTTTACTTAGTGGGAAATGGATTCATATTTTGATTGATGAGGAAGCCCAAGAAAACATTATTTCTTCTAGGGCAGTCGCTAGATTAGATTTGGTAACTAATATTCATTCTAGATCATATAATGTGCATTGGTTATCTAGAAATGTTTCCCAAGATGTAAGGAAACATTATACTTTGAAATTTAAAATTGGAGGTTTTCATGATGTTGTAAAGTGTGATGTCCTTCAAATAGATTATGCTAATGTAATTCTTGGTAGACCTTGGAATTTTGATAATGGTGCTTAGTTTTATGGAGCAAGAAATATGGGGAGTGCAACTAGACCTAATGGAATTCATGAGTTTCTTCCCATGATAGTTGAATAAATGAAGTAGCAAAGCTCACTAGATTCTTTCTTAATCCTTTTAGAAGAGGGAAAATACATTAAGGAACATGATGAAACAAGTTTTGGTTTTTTTTATAACAATAGTTGCTACTAATCATGATGATGTGTAGGTTGAACTTCCTATAGGTGTACTAGGCTTAACAGAGAAAATTCCCAAGATATTTAAGGGAAAATTGGATCAATTATCACCAGTGAGAAATGTAGAACATCATGTTATTTTCATTCCTAATGCTACCATTCCAAACAAGAGAGCTTACCAAATAGGCCAAATTATCAAGCTAAATTGCAAAGCCAAGTAGAGGAGTTACTTACAAGTGGCTTCATGAGGAAATCCATTTCACCTTGTGTAGTTCTAGCAGTGCTCATGCCAAAGAAGAATAGTGATGAATGGAGGATGTGTATTGATTCCAAGGCAATGAATAGGATAATAGTGAGGTATAGGTTTCTTATTCCAAGGATGAATGATATCCTTGATGTCCTTACCAATGCTAAAATTTTTAGAAAAATTGACTTGAAGAGTGAATACCATCAAATTAAAATTAGGCCTAGTGATGAATGAAAGAAAACTTTAAAGAAATTGAATGGATTTCTTGAGTGGTTGTTAAATGTGCCTACAATATTCATGAGGTTGATGCATGATGTATTAAATGATTTGATTGGTAAGTGTTGTATTATCTTTTTTGACAATATTTTGGTATATAGCTTTAATGAGGAAGAGTACTTGGATCACTTAAGGATGGTGTTTTTTAAGTTGAAGGAAGCACAATTGGTGATCAATGTGAAAAACATCATTTTTTCAAGAAGGAAATCATATATTTAGGGCATGTAATTTCTAGAAACCAAATTTGGATGGAAGATACTAAGGTAAAGGCTATTAGGGATTGACAAACTCCTAAGAATGTTGGGGAGGTAAGATCATTCCTTAGTTTAGTAGGTTTTTATAAATAGTTCATAAAAACATTTAGTGGTATTTAATGACCTATGTTTGCTTTTTTGAAGAAAAATAAAGAATTTAGGTAGGATAATGAATCCAAAGGGAGCTTTGACTTGTTGAAAGAAAATATTACTATTGAATTGCTACTTGCAATTCTAGATTTTTAGAAGCTTTTTAGGTGGAGGTGGATGTAAGTGGACTTTCCATTGATGGGGTACTTTCACAAGAAGATAGGCCTATTACTTTCTTTTTAAAAAAGTTAAATGCATCAAGTAAAAAATATAGCACATATGAAAAGGAACTATATGCTATTCTTCAAGCAATTAAGGATTAGAGGTATTATTTATTGCCGAAGGAACTCACTTTGATGATGGACCACAAAGCACTATAGTTTCTAAACTTTCAAAATAAGTTGAGTGCAAAGCATATGAAGTGGGTTGCTATAAGAATTTAATTTTATGTTAAAGTAAAAAAGTGGAAAGGTCAATGTGATGGTTAATGTGTTATCCAAGGTGCATATGGTTAATTTTAATGTACGTCATGTGAAAGACATGAATGATTTTTCTTCTTTGAATGAGCATGATATTGATTTTGGGTAGGTTTGGGGGAGCCTCAAAGAGCCATTAATGAGTAGGATAGACCAATGGAGGGACTATCATATTCAAAATGAATTGTTATTTAAAAATGAAAAGGTGATGAGCTAGCTAAAATTTGATGCTAGATTACCTTCATTATAGGATTCTCACATTGTCTATGATCAACCCACAAGTCATATACATGGAGGAATAGTTGAAAGTCAAAGGAACATAAAGATGAACAAATGATTTAATTTCAATTCAATTCCATACTTATGACTATCACTCATAAGCCAAATCCTAAATTCTCATTGTAGCATATAACATAAGTCCAAGAATGAAAATTTAATGATTATGTCAATTTGAAGCCAAATTATAGTGTACCTCATGTGAAAGACATGGATAATTTTTCTTCTTTGTATGAGCATGATATTAATTTTGGGTAGGTTTGAAGAGCCTCAAAGAGCCATTGATGAGTAGGATAGACCAATGGATGAACTATCACATTCAAGATGAACTATTATTTAAAAATTAAAAGGTGATGAGATAGCTAAAATTTGGTGCTAGATTACCTTCATTATAGGAATGTCACATCATCTATGATCAACCCACAAGTCATATACATGGAGGAACAGTTGACAGTCAAAGGAACATCAAGATGAACAAATGATTTAATTCCAATTCAATTCCATACTTATGACTATCACTCATAAGCCAAATCCTAAATTCTCATCTTAGCTCCTAACATAAGTCCAAGAATTAAATTTAATTATTATGTCAATTTGAAGCCAAATTACATAATGCAAATTATAAAGAGCACAAGGGAAATATCATCCAATCTATGATTCTATCCTACTGTCTTTATAATGTAGCAACCTCAATAGCTTACCAATTGACTCTAATTGTTAATGAGTTACCATAGGATTCAACTAGCTCTTTTGATACTTCTTTAGGAAGAGATTACTTCAAAATGACCTAGAATCTTCAAGGGGTATAAACTTCCTACTTCTCCTATTTTTCCTCCCTTTTATAATAAGGTTTAGGTTCAATTTAAAATTTTTAGTTATTTGGAAGAAGAACTACAAAAATAAATAGGCACTATTATCGTAGCTCATCATTGCTGCTAAGAACTATGATAGGATGTGAATCCTTGACTGATATAGTTATCACTGTATTGATGTCCTACGATTAATTTTCAGTCTTTATCATAGGGTATCATTAGCACAGTGATAATCGATATGGTCAATGGACCTAAGAGTTGTTGATGATCATTAACAAAGTGATATGGTGCTATACATTCTTTTTTGTAGAAGGTTATTACTAGAGTGATATCGATTGATGATGGAAAGTTATTTACTTGATCATGTCCCATCGCTCCAGTCAATATTGTTTGATAACATTGAATTTCTAATCATAGTTTTTCACCTAAGTCATTACCTATGATAGACATATAATAATAAATATTATCATAGTTTATTGATTCAATTTGAAAAATAAATTTACTACGTGGTCTCAACATAGCCCCCAACTAGCCTTTAGCCAATGCTTGGCCAAACAAGATGATAGCAATGATAGGAATACATGGCTTTAAAAAATTATTATCTTTCCAAGATAATATAACAATTCTAAATTCATAAAACCCTACATTTAATTATTATAATGTAACAATGTGGAATCATGCCCTAGATTAAATTTATCCAAATAATGACATCAAGAATAGAATAATATATGATTGTCAAATTTCAACTAAACAATTAGATAACCAAGATTATGTCCTCCTATGCAACTTAAATTCTTGAAATCATTAGTATTCTCTCCAACCATGACAAGCTTGAAAGTCCATAGAATAACTATTCATGCAAAGAATCTATTCATAATATTCAACATTACTATCATAAGATTAGAAATATAATAACATCATAATCATGTCCTACTATGTCAAAATATAAAAATCATAAGGAAATAGTCAATTCCAAACTCATGTAGACATCATACAATTAACAAAAAAATTTAAAGTATCATATTTACAAAATAAAAAGTTTATGATGCAAAAAAACTACAATAATGTTTATGTCTTACTTCAATTTTTATGTTATCTTTCACCTCTTTATCAAAATGAGAGGGTCATGGAATTCATCATCATCTTAAATGGGAGGCTACATCTTCTTTTTCAATGCTACTACCCATCCATCTAGACTTGCCAAAGTACTAGAAACACTTTCCAAGGCATCAAGTATGGCATGTTGATTACTTCTTATCTATCCCATTTGCCTAAAGACCTTGTACATTAATCTCTTGATCCATCAACATAGATCCAGGTGAATCTCACTCTAAGATATAGGGTCCCATCTTGTTGTAAATTTTCAAATAGTTTGCTAAGGCTTCTTTCTTTAACATTGTGTAGGTAACTCTCCTCCCACTTACTAGTTGTGGAATCTTCTTATTTCTACAAATTGTAGAAATCAACAAAGGAAAGCACATACAAAGGATCTCATCATCATAGTGGTAAACTATATACTTAATAGAAAGGTATGCAAAGTTAGCCTCTTAAGCATGTTTAAGGACTTTTATCACTAGCAGGGCAGGATTGAGTACATAGGACATGTGCATGGATGGTAAGATATTGGTAACCACCATTCTTACCATTATCTTGTTCTTATATTGTAGATTTGTAACCTTGAGTCCCTGACTCTGCAGCAAACTACTATTCGATTCATCAATAAACTAGTGAAAAAGGTTGTACTTTTCCTCTATGATTACTCTAGGCTTAAATATTTCTTCTTCCATGTTGGATAGCCTAAACCATTTTACTAGCAATGCAACTACTATCTTAACCTTCACCTTCTTCATAAAGGAGATTATGTATCTCTCTTAAGGCTCAAATTTAGTCAAATGACACTTAAGATTCTTGTAAAACTCAAACATTTTCTTTGGATAATAATAATCTATTTGTGGTATAACAAATACTCCACACCCTAAGTCCTCAATCTATTACTACACTTCATTGTCTATAGTCTTGAACCATTCAGCTAAGTCCTACTCTAGATGATATTGAGTGATTTTCAATAACTCAACCCTAGGTATCTATGATAAAACAAATAGGGTAAGACAACTAAAATTATTTTCAAATTCTTCTCTAAAGGAATACATTTTACCTTACTCCTATTTTGAGATGCAGACGTAGATGTGGTCATTTATACTATCAACCCTACTGTAAGGCTTATGTCAGAAACTACCAAATAAAACAAGATAACTAAAGTACCACAATTTTTCCCCACCTACTTCCATGGAATATGCATGATGGCTCATCTTAGGTAATTTCACATAAATCTACCCAAACTTGTAGGGTTTCTATTCTACTTTTCTTCTCCTCTACGATTCTACTACCAATTCGCTACTACCTTGCCACTAATTGAATGCCCCCAATTCATCCATGTGGTCTTAATTTATGAGAAAACTTTATCTCACTTTTTTATTTAATGTTTAATGCTTATTGATTCACATCATGGCATTAATATACTTCAATGCAATTAGGTCAATGTTCATTAATTACACAATAAAATGGTACAATAGGTTTTTATTTTATTGTTATTTTCTCACTAAACATCACCTAAGAGATCACAATTGATAATATTTCAAGATTACCACATGATTTTACTATAGTATTAATAATGGCAATAAATCCAAAGTTTTGCTAAGAGTCAATTGGTGTATTATCATTATAGTGATACCTTAGGCAATAACTTAGTTTAGTATATTACAAGACATCACCATAGTGATGTCTCTAGACATCATTAGACTTCTAAATTAGGGCTTATACTATTAACTATTAGGCTTCAATCCATAGTTAGTAATAACGAGTAATGAACTTATTGTAGTACATTACTAGCTATGACCATGTTTAATAACTGTGTATTTTGTAGAATGTATTAATTACTAAAATTTCTAATTGTATTTATTTTAAATTATCTATTATATAAAACTATTTATGGATTTATAAGAAGAATGAGGATCATATATACTCATCTTGAAGGTCCATTCCTAGGATTTTTTTAGACTTAATCCACCCTCATAAAGTTTGCTTCTTCCTTGGGATAAATAGTTTAGAACTTTACAATATAGTTCTATCCTTCCCAAGGTTTAAGGATATAGTTATCTACCATGCTTAATTCTCTAACTTGATTTTGGTTAAGCTTCCTATTTGCTTGTATCCTACTTCTCTACTCTTATACTGTAGTAATGATCTCCCCCTATTTAATCTAGGTTATATTTTAAACCTAGGTTGAGTAGATTAATTGATTGTTTGTGTAGACTACAAACTAACTAGAAAAGTAGACCAAGAGCATGTATGTCATGGATTTTATATACTCTCTACTATTAATGACTCACAAGTAAGCTCTAAACATCCAAAGATTAGTATTTGCGATGCTCTAGCCATAATAGGAATCTTAACTACTACCTCCTATGAGAGGCATGTTGGGAAACCATATGAAGGTTCAAAGAGCTTCAATTACCTGTGAAAATTATAGTTGGTAGTCCTAGGATTTGATAATAATGATGTAGTGATATATTATAAGGTTTGAAGGTTAATTATGAATTCATAGTAAGGTCAAATACTTAATTGTCATATTGACAAAAAGAAAGGGAGAAAAAGGACATTATTCCACTTAGGTATTTTTTAATCTTCACAAGTTAAGTTATAGAAATAAACTAAGGGGAATATTTATGAATTATAAGGTTTTACATTATGCTACATACTTAGGTTAGTCAATTCCTTTCCTAACAGTGTTATATCCTAGCTATCTAAAGTATTGGCATCCATGTATCCTTTTATGTGTTATTGATAGCAGCTCCACCCAGAATAGCTCCACTTATAGAAGGGGATTCTTGAGAGATTTTTTAAGAATGTGAGCTTATAGAATTACCCTAACCATAAGGTTTTTGTGGTATTTTGGCTCTTCTTATGATTGAAGGCTCTTGTGGGAAATTTTTTTTTCTTTTGACTACCTGCTTCAACCATAAGGTTCTTATGGGAGCCTCTTTTGTTCTTTTCTTCTTAATTTTAAAATAAAATTTTAATGGATTTCCCACATGGAAATTGGTCTTATTTCATGTGATTGGATGCTTTTACCACCTTAGATGTTAGCCCCAATATAACATACCCTTTTCTCCACATCGACTATCCAAAGTAACCAGTATAGACCTCACAATTATGAACATTGGCCTACACTTAGTTATTTTACCTTCTAAACTATAGAAACGTGAAATCTAAGGGACATTGTCTTTAAGGAATAATAGAATTTACTATGTCCACTTAGTATTATAGTTTAATTTATTTATTCATTTAATATTTATTTTTATTATGCTAAGGTTCACCCCTAGGTGTATTTTGGATTTATACCTACCTATCTCAAGACAGGGGGAGTTTTCCTTCTCCCTTGCATTCTAGACATGATGCTATTGAATTCTTTATAGTCCTAACTAATAATAGAGTTTTTTGTTATTCTTCACATTTTTAAAGATAAAATTTGTAGAATTTTAGGTTGTCTTTTAATTATTTTTACATTATTGAATAAGGTATTTGATTATTTAAACTAGAACTACTCACTATCATTTTGACTTCTAGTTAACCACCTTCATTATTTGTTTCTTCCACTGGTTAATTAGCATCACTTAATTCTATTAACTCATCATCCTCAGGCTCTTCTATCTAATGTTGATGATAATGCTTAAGTCTTTGGCCATTAACTAGGAATGAGTTAAATAGGTCTTCAATGGGTGTAATTAGTATTCTATACAAGGTCAATTTCCTAGGAAATTTGTGTAGTCTCATATTGTACAACAAGACTTTGTTTCATTCTGAAAATTTCTTCTTTAGTATATTGTTCTCATGCATAACTTTCATTTGTTTCTTGATTATCCTTTGTTTATCAAGTGTGTGTATACATAATTCGTCAAGTTCATGAATTTGGGCCATCCTAAGATTGTGATTAATTTCTTCATTAAAAATTAATTGATTTGATAATCTTAAGGATTGGTATTTTATTTCTATCGATAAAAGATGTTATTTACCATAAACTAAATGATAAGGTAAATATCCTATGTTTGGTTTATATGTTATCCTATAAGCCCAAAGTGCATCTTATAATTTCTTAGACTAATACTTCTTCCTAGCACAAATGGTTTTAGTTAAAATATTTATGATGATCCTATTAGCATTTTCAACTTGGCCATTAGTTTAAGGATTATATGTAGTTACTATTTTATGTTGAATTCCATTATTCTTCAAGAAGTTTTCCATTATTCTATTTAAGAAGTGAGTTCCCTAATTACTAATAAGTGCACATGGAGTCCCAAATCGTGTTAAGATGTGTTTCCTTAGAAAAGCTACCCCTACCTTAACATCATTTGTTAGAGTAGATTTTGTTGACCTTTTAGTATGTTAAAATCTTGGAAAATGGAGAATGTGAAAAATGTGCTTATTGGAATCTTATAGGACTTGGAAAGACAAGAATATGATGACAAGAGCATTGTGAGATTGGGAAAAGAGCTTAGATGGTATCAAGATAAAAGTTTGAGACAAGAGCTTAGATGGTGTTAAGAAGAGATCAGAACAAAGAGATAGATGAGACCAACATAAAAGCTGAGTTGTCAATCTGAGATGACAAAATTCTCAATTGGAAAATAAATATGAAAGGTATTAAGGATGCATGAAGTCAAACGAAGATGTTCCAATATCTATTAAGATGTCCCTACGGAAGGAGTTCTTGTTACCATTGATCTCTTATAGATATTCTCAGGTAGGTAAACATTGTTTTCTTATGCATTTACATTGATTTATATACAATTTAAGTCATTGTACATTTGTTTAGAATCATGATTATCAAAATATCTACTAGTATATCGTTATGTTTATTTTTTCTTTTGTTCTATATTTTGTTACATGAAAACATGATTTTTTCATGGGTTTGTCTTTTTTATTACCTAGTCTCCACATTCAAATATTTGCATAGTTGAGATGATTATCTTTTATGTGATGTGATTTTCAAAAACTTTATAAATATTTAAATTTTGGCTTGATCTCAGAGTAGTTAGCTATTGCACATCTAGGTGACCAAATTAATCAACTGTTTGATTAAACATAAAGTTTCTAAATTTAACCTAGTCTTAGGTTAGATGATCTATTTAACTCATCACATAAACTATGAGTCTTAAAATAATATTTTATTTTAGATAGGTTACCCTAATTAATAGGTTAGTTGAATGACAATTTTAAGAATGTTTAGAGAGATATCAAAATTGAACGTAAGAAGTGTAAGAATAGTGTTTAAACAATTGTTACTTACTTTTAGTGAGTACAAAATTGATGCTATGGCATAGCCATAATATGGGGTGAGAATGTACTATAGTATTAGTTTTGGGAATTCATAATTGAAGTAAACGCAATTGCTATGTAGATGGTAGTATAGAATTTGATTTACATTATAAGAATAATTATGAGTTTTATTAAGATGATGGCTTATACTATTAGCATCATCTAAAGTCACATAATATTTAATCTTGACTAATGGTAGATTCAACAATTTCAAAAATAACTTATTAGGGAATGAGAAGTTGGTTTAAATTATAATAATCTATAATGAATTTTAAGTTACTGGAAGACTAATTCTCCACATTGACTCTCATGTCATTAGGGCTTTGTTCATAATGGATTTTAGATTACTAGAAGGATAGTTATATATGTTGACTATCATGTTATTAGGATTGAATCAATGTCCTCTTAACTATATGTGACTTTAGTGAATAAATTATTGGATGGACAACTTAAGATGTTAAGTGTAAGAACTATTATAAGATTGGTGCTAAGCCATGTTTGTAGTAGTATGGGATACCAACAACTAGTACTTGTTCTATTATATAGGTGATATAACATCCTCCCACCAACCCTAGGCTAAGAAAGCATTATGTATGTTGAACTACTACTAGACACATGTTCAAGATCATGCAACTATGGTTAATCGAAAAGTATAAAGGACTCGACACTAATCTTTAATGAACAAAAATGTATGATATTAAAAATAAATCCAGTCATGGATCAAATGATATATATATTCATCAAAAGCTACCCAATGATAATAATTCAAGCATGATAATAACTTATAAATAGGAACTCGCATCAAGAGCTATTAAGTTATAAAAATAAAATATCATAATCTATCTCATCACATGTATAATACTATTGGAATGTAGTCTATTCCCTAACAAAACAATGCATGAAAATAAAATAATCATCATCTCGAGCCACAATGTTCATTTCACCAAGTAAGGTGTTGGAAGAATTAGTAGATGATAAAAGCCTAATCTCTTCTAGTAGCTACACCCAAGCTTAAACCTAGATATTTAACTCCAAAAACACACATCTTACCATCACTCTAAATGATGATCCCTAATAGAATGCATGAAAATAATGTTTAAAATATAAAATCATCTCATAATATTATGTATATCATGGCTCATATATCTCTATTATAGTCCTATATGATCATAAGCAAAAAATAAACTAAGAAGAATAATCATCAATTTGGTACCCTATTAAAATGTAAGTACTACTTCTAATGATTAACATAGAAAAAAATATTATATTATACTACTAGAGTCCATCATATAGAGTTTGAGTACATATGAGTCCATTAAATACATACATTCCATATCCAATGTTCATAATATAAATGAAACAACATAACTTCTAGATCCTAGGAAAACATAAAGAATAACATGTTGATCTTTTGGTATATCAAAACCTTAAAAAAATGGAGAACAAGAATTCTTGTATGGTTTTTGTATTTTCAAGACAAGAACTTGGAGAGCTCAAAGAACAACATCTACAAGGTCTCAAGGAAGCATGGATAAGTATGTGGAAGTACAAGAACTCAAAGAAGCATGCACAAGTAACAAAGACTTCAAAGCTCAAAGAAGATGCTCCAGTGATCAAAGGGAAGCCTTTGAATTGAAAGATTAAATTCAGAGAAGACATCTCCTAGAAACAATATATGTCTACTATCAAGAGAAGATGTTTCCATGATGATGAAGACGTCTTGGCTAAGTTGAAGGTTGCTAAGAAGAAAACATCTCTTAGAAATAGTAGATGTCTACTTTGTGAAGAAGACATCTTCATGAAAATGTCTCCTCAAAGACATCTCCCATGAAGAAGAGACGTCTTTCTTGAATGGAGGTTTAATGCAGAGAGATGTCCTAGTCTTAAAGAAGATGTCTTTAGTGACTGTTAGATAGCTATTGCATGAATTCCAACGTGATTTTGAAAAAATCAAGACTATAATAAGACTTCATTTTCTTGTGGAATGAATAATTTTTCATATGCAAGTAAGTGTCAATAACAGCAATCATTGTGTGCATTATTCTATTTGTATACCTCATTGTACTATTTACTGTACTACGCTTCAAAGTAAAAGGACCAACAAATCAATTGCATCTTGTCCTTGTAATTTATTTTTTTCTTTCTTGCTACCTTACTAGGCTTGATGCACTTCTTTCGAGAAGGCATTGTCGTTGAGCTTGTTGGGATCCCACTGGGATTGAGTGGTTACTGCAGCATCACAACACTCTGTGTAGAGCTCAATTTGTAAAGGTTGTGGGATCCTTGAAACCACATTCTAAGCTTGTTGAAACCTAGCTGGGTTGAGCTAATTCACAGCGATTAATCACTCAAGAGGGAAGCATAGAGCTTATACAAAGTGTGATACCCTTCAAACCAAATTTTGAGAGAAACAAAGTCTAAAGGTATGCAAGTGAACTACCCTTCGAGTGTGGAGTACCCAAGTTTGGGAACCACGTAATTTTGGATGTGGTATTTGTGGCCATAAATTTTGATTTGAAAAACTTATTCATCACCCCCAACTTCTAAGTTCTATGATCCTCATAACATGGTCATAATGATCCTCTAATCGTAGGATCCTCCACCTTTTCCAATAACTTCATAGTCTAAAATATAAAGCTAGTATAAATTAAGTAAGATTCTTTGGTATATTTCTTAATTAACTAAGGGCAAGGATCCTAGATTGAGACATAAGTAAGAGGTTCTTCGACTTGAAAAAGAACATGTTAGTATTTAATCCAAGAGCATATCACATCACGTACATCTAATCATTTATCATGAAAGATGAAATTCATGCATATACCAAATTGACCTTTCTCACCACTACCAACTAATCAAGCACAATCATAGAGACTAGCAGATACTGCACTCAATGTATTATATGATAAAGGTTGTTATTTGTAATTGTTTTAGAATTCATAACCTAACACAAATCATACAATGCTTGTAGGACTTACATTATTAGTCTTAATTATCCTAGTTGATGTCATACATATCATTGCTTGAAATATAACTAGTGATATAGTTGTTAAACAATTCTCTAATGTTTGGAGGAAACATGAAAACTATCAAAGATCATAATACTTACTACCTTTTGCAAAATGGGATCCATGATAAGAGCCTCATTGATGCATCATATTGGGAAGTAGCCAATGTCACTCTATGATATCTATCATCAACTAGTCACATAAGCTTAATGCTAATTTCTAAACACACAATACAATGATGAAACTAGATTGTACTAACCAGAAGTCTAGAGATAGTGCATTAACCAAAACTAACAAGATAAGACAACAAAAATTTCTAGAAAATATTGTTGTGAAGGGATCAAAAGTAATAAATAAGAGATACAATTAAGCCCATGCAATTGATCATAAACATGATCTTAAGAAGACTTGAAGTCATCCAAATCTAAACTTGTAACCATCTCAAAATTACCTTTGATCCAAAACTTAGCCTAGTTCAAACCTTACCATAGAAATAAAGGAAAATTGCCAAAAGGATGGATCATGTCATTGTAATGACTCCACCATAGCTCATGGAAAGGACCATAACTTGGCTAGATTGTGATCTTATAACAACTCATAATTGACTCACATCATAACCAAAAATACTATTTTCAAAGATGAAAATGCTTGAATGCTTACAAATTGACTCAATGATTAAGAAAATTGGTCTAACAAAGGCATAATGCACATATACACTTTCTCAAATTAATGTAGAGACACTTAAAATTAAGGGAAAATTAAAAAATATGACAACAACTATGAAACTAACAATATTGTAAAAATATGTTACATGAAAACTACAATTTAACACTACACAACTAAAACATAATTAAAAGTAAAAAAAACATGAAATATTGCTATCTCAAATTATTAGATCTATATAAAATAGTCATAATCATTTAGGTTCATGCAACAATGTGTAGCCATAAAACTGGAAAAAGGTAGAATCTTGAATTTTTTTCATCTCATTTGAATGAAATTATTTCTTTCTTTCATTCATATGTATATACTTTTTCTTACTTCATTAGTAACATTTGATTATTATATTTTGATTAGAATAATTTATCTACCTTTGGCTTAACCTTGAAAAATATTTATTCTAAAAACTTTTTTACTTATTTGAAGTGGATTTGAAACTCAAATTTCCTCCTCATTTATACAAATTTTTTTCTTTTTTCAAGTTAAGTTTCTTTCTTTTTCATGAACTTATTCTTCTTCATCATCTCTTCTTATCCTATTCATGAAAACACTCTATTGCTTCTTAGTTATTAGCTTTCTTACCTCTTTTCATCATATAATCAAAGATCTTATTTCCTCTTTTTTAATATATTTATCTTGATTGAATTGGGAATTTCCTTCCTCATTAATTTTACCATCCACTAACATCACATGGTTGATATTTGCCCATGGCTTGATATATTTTCTCTTAATTTTTTCCCTTTTTTAGTTCATACAATTTGATCAATTTCACTAATTATTTTGTACTTCTTAGATTATGATAACTTATTTACTTTTAAGATTTTTTCTATAGTTAACATCGAGATCTTATTTAGATTAATTCCTACATGTAGAAAACCTAGCTAAAAGGAACATTTCTCTACAACCATGTTCAGTTATTTATGAAATATTAAATATTATGTTTGAAAAGATTAAATTACCATTGAAATATAAATAAATTCATAGATATATTGTATATCACTTATGTATATATTTGGTTTCACTCATATTATATGCATTAATTAGGTTTGTTCCATTTCATAAGAACATTTCTTTGTCCATTTCTCTAAAATATAATTCTTAATTTTTCATAATCTTTGCTACTAATATATCTTTTGTAGAATATTATATGATCTTTTTCATTTACTGTAACTCACATCCTAAGTTCCCATTTAAGAAATCTTTATCTCAACAAGTTTGTTATTTTCTACATTCCTTCTCCTCTTCAAAAGTGTTCCATGCTTCATCAACTCTCCTAGTGATGATTTGTCATTTCTCCTAGTGGTCTTGTACACACATAAGTCAACATAGAATTCTTGTTCTAATTTGGTTTTATATCACAACTTCTAATGTCTTAGTCTAATGTTCCTTGCTTCTTAAATGAACACCCTTTGCTAGATAATTTCTTTCTCTTCCATTTTACTATATGGAAGGGCTTACTTTCATCCATTTTCATAATGGATGAATTTTCTACCATCCATTTGACTAATAATTGAATGTTTTCATCCTGTAAAATGTTTGATATGATGGCTGAATAAACTTGGTTCTCATTGAGGATTGTAGAACTTAGAGGGGATAAATAAGTTCAAATTTAAAGTATTATGAAAATAAAAAAATATGGAACTTAAAAACAAAAACATAATATGAAATGGAATGAAATAACTAGTTTCCATGGTTTATTAACTTAGATAATCTACACTCAAAAGGTACATTCTACACATCTCCAAAAGTGTTACTTGTAAAATGTGGTTTAAAAAATATCATAACCTTTATAAGGTTTCAGTACAATATAGGGTTTACCTCAACGATACTACCACTAGTTTGTAGATCAACAAAGCTATGGAATTCTCGTAATAATATATGACATAACATACACTCCTTAGGATAAAAATACTATGGGATTTATTGCAATGTAATCACTATTAACTCGTAGGTTAAAATTGTGGAATTTTCATAGGAACCCACAAACATGTTGTAAATTTTAGTAAGTCTCAAAATCACAAGGTCTAAAGAGAATAGAAATATCATGTTAAATGAAAATTTAAAAAGCTTGTATTTTGATATTAGCTTCAAAGAAGCTTTAAATTAATAAAGTTAAATGAAGAATGCCAAGTGATATGCAATTTAGTTAACTATAAAATATTTTTGAAATTTTAAAATAATTTTTAATTTCTAAGATATGACCCCCGTGGTTTTTTTTTTTTCATTTTATGTGACTTCAATGAATTCCCATTGTATTTATAGGCCTTTGGAAAGCATTTGATCTTTTGGTGAAATATTGTAATTTGTTAATTAGTCTTAATTAATAAATAAACATCAACATGATGGTGTAACCTTATACATAGTGTTTACAAATTTACCATAATAAACAAGCTTAACACAAAAAAAATCCCATAAGGCAACCAAATATGGTGCTTGTTAGAACAAGCCAACAACTGATCCTCAAAACATTATAAGTGTGCAATTCCCTCAAGAACCTATGCAAACAGGATAATAAATGTGAGACTTGTCACAATGATGACATCACTAATCCATATATTATTAGCTATAAAATACAAGAGAGATCGAAACAAATATAAATTATTTAGGCTCCTCATGTTAAGTGTAATGAATGGATTCAATATGAATACAACTTTGTAATCCATTCTTAGTATGAGAGAATAAAAGACAAAAGTTCTAGGCTCTAAAAATACAAATCAAATATACAATAAGGTATACAACATAATAGAACTTGAGAAACTTAAGATGGAAAAAATTGATAAAGTTAAATGTCCTAATTTGATTAATAAATTTTACTCTAATATTTGATGAAGCTTTTGATAAGTGCAATTAAGTGCTATAATTTTTCATAAAGTATTATTCGAATAGAAATAGTAGCCTTGGTGAAGTAGAGATCTCTTCAAGCTAAATATGGTTACTGGAAGCATAGGTCTAAGATTCTTAAAAGAAATTTATTACTTATGGTAGTATCAAATTATTTTTGACACCTTAAAAATGAATGAGACTAGCTTCTCAAATTTGAATGAAGGATTTTATGCAAAGACTTTACTTCATTAGACTTTCCTCACTAAACTATAGCAAATATCTAACTTTCCATTGCTTAGAATAACTATTATAAATGATAATAATTTTTTATGTAATGACTACAATAAATGTCTTTCTTGTCTTAGATGTATTTGGCCTAAACAACATCTACTTTACATAAGCTAACTTTTAGCATAGATGTCTTTGATCTCAGAGACATCTTCTATGAATAACTTTAGATTTTGATATCTTGCCTTGTAATTGATAGATAAATCTTGCTATCAAAAACTTTTTTCAAGATCGAGAGGAATATTTCATGTTAACAATATTTTCTAGAAGAGTTAGATATATTGTAGTTGAAATCTAGATGAATTTTTCTCCCATTAGATAGATGTTTGTTGTACCAAAGATGTCTATCTTTATGTCAAAGATGTCTTTTAATATAAAAATGTCTATCTTAGGACCTTAAAAATTTCTCAATGAGTTTTCAACTTTTAAACAATTGATAGCTTCTGCTAGGTTCCAAAAACCTCTACTAGGTCCTATTAGCTTCTTCTAACTCCAAGCATGATAAAAAAGATGCATAAATCCTTTTTTTTTAACTTCACTTATATATGTTTTTCCTAAAAAGTGTAAGATCCATCTTTGGATTAAAAGATGTCTTTCATAATTAGTAAAAAATCCTACTTCTTCAGAGACATATTTGGATTAAAAGATGTCTTTTGGTCTTTATCAAAATTTCAATTACTTTCAAACATGCCTTTGATGCTAAATGCATTTGCTAATTCAATCCTTGCACAAACAATCATAAGAAGGCAAAACATACAAATTATAACTACAAGAGTTCTCATATACCATTTTTGAGATAAGAAACAAAATTAGAATTCTTAATTTATGTTTTTCGGTTATGTTCAAAACTTGAAAATGGTAATGTTGCAAAGTAATTAATAAAATGAAATTTTACAAATAATATAAAAACATTAAGATCATCATCCAAATAATATGCATATTATCTTCTCCTTCTTTTTAAACATAATTCAAATTGATAGACATCATACATATTAATAAATAGAAAAGCATGTTATCTTCTACCTATTATCTTATATAATTTGAAATGATATAAAATCATACATATACTTAGTTGATTGATCAGATATTGCGTCTTTTTCCAAATTTATACTAACTATCATGGATGATGAGTGGCGAGGTACCCCTACACTCAACCATACGAATACGAGCGTTTTCACGCATGATCCGGTTGAACTCCGCAGACAGACCTGTTGTGGCACCCAGATAATTATCCTTAGGTCGCAGTTCACTATCTTCCCACCTGGACTAGTATTATATTTTTCACGTATAGTTTATTCCAGAGTGAGGTGTATGATGGGTTTCCTAATCTAATGCTACTCTTGAAGGCAATGGAAAGTAATGCTTACTAAAGTACGAGAGACAGGGTGAGAGAGAATCTAAACTAGCCTAAGTGCAATGAGCATCCGTTCCTTGATCATCCATACACATCTTGGACTTCATGCACAACTACCACTGGGATTACCAAGTAGTCACACTTAAATGTTCGTAATCAAGTCGTACTCATTCCACATTTTAACATGAGTTTAAGGGTGAGAGAGAGACTAATTAGGAAAGTAGTAAATAACAATTAAATAAATAAATAAACAAATTGAATGCTGCAATGATGAAGTAATCTCGATCTTAATTGTCGATCATGTGGGTGTCCAAGTACGTCACACTTGAATAAAGGATGTCGTACAATTACATTCATCACATTGTGGGCATAAACTAGAAAATAATCTATCTCTAGGGGGATAAAACTGCCAGAGCTTCACTATAATCTAACCTATGTTGTTAAACAAGGGAGAGCAGCCTCTTATTTATAGAACTGGTGATGGACTGCGATATCACGGCAGACGCGATATCGCTACCCATGCGATATCGTGTTCCATCAATAGGAGAACATTTGGGCTTTACTTACTCAAGAATTTTTTAATTCTCATATCTAATGTGTGAATTTGATGCACATTTACATGTTTTGGGAATTTTTCATTGAAAATTAAGGATAAAAATGAAATTCTCACATTTTAAAAAATGACTGAATCTATGGTAGCATGTCATCTAAATTAGTTATTACGTATTAGTCTATGTAGCATGCTCATAAATTACAACTATGATGAGGATTCAAACTACTTAAACCTAATTAATAAAATCTTGAGTTTCAAGATTAGATCATGTTTAAAGAATATTTCATAATGTGTTGGGTGAACTATGTGTAGTGAAGACCTTATTTATCTTGAAGTCTTTTTGTCTAGAAAATGTAGATAACTATGGTGCTTGGGTGATACATAATGATCTACAACATGAAGGATGAATAATCTTTCCTAAAACTTGTTTCTGATCCATAGTGTTCATGGAATCATGGGTGATGGAACATCAATAAGGACTGCATTGACACATGCCTATTGACACAACCCAATCAATGCATCTCAGGATGCATTGATGCATTTGCGTCGATGATAATACAATCATTACCTATATAAATGCACACACCAATCATATTTATGGTACCATTAGGTCATTACCTTAGCTAGACTCTTGCAATTTCTTTTCATAGAAGTTAGTAATGTTTTTCCTCTAAGTGTATACAACATAGATCAAATTGATTGTACAACATTTTATTCAAGTGTAATATGTACCTAGACACAATTGCATGAATGACAATAAAATTAAGATTTCTTCTATCCATTGCAACACTTGGATTAGTTTAACTTTACTTTCTAGTAATTTACATTGAATGAAATTTACTTTCTTCTTATTCAACATTTAATATTATAATTCATAATTAATGTGAGTACAATCACTTCATGTATAACATATTAACACTTGGTAATTCTAGCAGTGAATACTTGGCATACCTAGTAGTATTAATATACATTTATAATGTGTATAAAAAGTGGAAATGAATGTTCCATATTTAGGATAGTTTGGTTAATTAATTAGTTAATTTAAATATTAAATATTCCTATATTTAATCATTTTTAAAACATAAAAAATAATAAAAATTATAAAAATAAATATCTTACACCTCATTGACACTTAATCATACCAACAGATTAGTGTTGATTGGAAAGACAATGATTAGCAAACTACCTTTCACCATCTAAGGATATAGGCCACTTAGGCAAATAGAGTCCATACAATTCAACCAAATCATATGATTGAGTGAAGGAAATACTCACTGCTCATCATTGGCATTGTTATTGGAGAGTTTATTTTAGCTAATTACGCTAAGTACTATTAAATAGTGAAATCATACAAAGTCATTGTAAAAAGTAAATAACACATCATCTTTTAGAAAATAAATAATAGTATTTTATCTATGCATACTATATCAAAACAAACTAAGATGTCTTATTCTCATAGGAATGATTCACCATCACTTGTCAATGACTCTAACCAGCAACATGGCAAAACTACAAGAAATGCTAGTGAGATACCTCAACAATTGAAGGCAATCTATGCACATCCGGACCTCTATTATCCAAAATTTGGCTTCATCCTCCATCAAGATGAATAGTTATTTTGGAGGGACTTGGAGGCTAAAAATATATTACCTCCTAATCATTCTATACCTTTAACGCTCATGGCAACTCTCATGAAATTGGGGCTTAAACTAGTAGGCTTGGATTACCAAGTAATAGAGCACCTTACCAAAGATTATCATCCAACAGAGGCCCATCATAGGAAAGATCAATGCATGGAGGCACGCCATGAAGCCTCCAAGGAAATATAGGTCATAATCCCATTATTTTAGCAATCATAGAAAGAGGGCCTAAAATTTCTATTAGGGAAATCTTAACAGCAAGGCTCTCCTCCTTTCAACAAGGGAGAAACAACTCACCAATGGTTATAGTAAACCTTGGTGGATAACCAAGATGAGGGGAGAACTAGTTTTAGAACCAAAAGAACCTCAAGACTAAGGTCTTATAACTATTCATCAAAAGAACAATCAAGGGACCAAAGAAGAAGGATAATTCAACATCACTCTCCTAGTCCTTCATCTTCACCATCCTTCTCATAATCAAATTTTGACATGAGGAACTAGGACCAAGACTGAAGGAGGAATGATCGAGACTAAGATGAAGATGACCAAAGATCCCATCATAGGAATGGAATAAGAAAGCATAGTCAACAACAAGAAGAAGGGAAGCATAATTAGAAAAGAAGGCATAGCAAGTCACATCATAGAAGACATGACCATGATAGGGACCATTGTGAACATAATGACTATGATGAACTACTTCTTACTAGAAGAAATATGATCAATATTCTATAAGTATTTTATATTCCTAGTATTAAATGGATATCTAAATCAAACATCTTGACATGAATAAAATTGCTAAATTTGAAGGTGGATCTAATGATGATCCACAACATCATTTGGAAGCCTTCCATGAAGCCTGTGCATTGTAGAATATTCAAAACAAGTATCCAAAACTTAAACTATTTCCTAGGATACTTATTAAAGAAGTTAAAAGTTGATACAATTCCTATGAGCTAGAATCTATTCATAGATGGAGCATAATGCTAGAGCTATTCAATGATAAGTATCAAACATACTCAAAGGTGTTCAACTTGAGAAAATACATCCATGGGTGGAAAAAATGTAATCATTGGTCCTTTAATGTAGCCTTGGAAAGATATTACTCTCTTTGCCATCGATGCCCATGCCATGATTTTTCTCAAAGGGAATAGCTTGGCCAAGTAATAGATGGTTTTAGGAACAAAATCATAAAGACCCTTGGAGTTTATGACCAAGGAAGATTTTCAGAGATGAGGACCCATCAAATACAAAGGCTTATCAATCAATTGGCTAAGAAATAAGGAGAACTTAAAAAAAGAGAAAGTGTAGAGGAGTATAATAAAGATCCCTCCATTCACAAAAGGAAGGTATATTTTTGTGGTCCTGAGGAGGAAGCACCACTAGACAAAGTGGTACAAACAAAAATCTTGCCGATCCAAAAATGTATCATAGGGATATTAGCTAAGGTGGACAAAATGTGAGACTCTTTGGATGAGAATTTTCATATAGCTCTAAAGATTGTGGAGAAGAAAATGAAGTAGGAGAATTGAGATAAGAACAGAAAGAGAAGAAGGAATACAAGAAAGAAATTCTATTAGTAGAAAGGTAAGGCTATAATAGTTGATGAGATTGTAGATTCTAAAACATATGAAGAAGGATGTAACATATGTTAATATGAATATTTTAAGGAATTCTGTCTTATATTATCACACTTACAAAAATATGAGGTATATGCTTTAAATCCAAAGTCTGTAAAAAGGAAACTACCCAAAATATTACCTTATCCACAAGGTAATTTTCAATAGAAATTCCACCAACCATAGTAATATTTAAGTAGAGTACTACCTCAACCTCAAGACCATTATCACCAATGAAAAAACTCATACACATGGGGGATGCCACCACCAAAGTAGTAATACATTTATCATTATCTAGATATGTATGGTTATGATGTCCAATAACCTATATTTTTTCATGGCTCTACGAGCCACACTTCCCTCATCACTATTCTCTCCCCGAATATCATAGAACACCTACTCCATGAGCTAAATCTTCTTCCACTTATCCTTCTCATTATCTACAATATCATCTTTCATCCTCTAATTTCATTCCTTTGCTATTTTCATCACCTATGGAAGGTAAAATTCCACATCAACGTTAACAATGTAATGCAATGAGGGCTGTGAACTTACAATGGGACTACAATTCAAGTGGATCTAAGTGTAAGCTTAAGAAAAGGACTTTCATCAAATTCAATAGTCCACCCAAATCATCCCAAAAATCTCTAGATACTCATTCTTCACAAACTACTTTAGAAATTATGAACGAGCCACCTTCAAATCAAAGATTCCAAAATGTGCATACTGTCATGTTAACTCATGGAAAAGACCCAATCCTAGAAGTCCTCTAATCTACTCATAAATTGTAGGAAATGATCCATGTAAAGCTCTACTACACTTGGATTTTCAGGTAAACATAATTTCTTAAGAAATATACAAAACTTGGAACCTACATTCACTAAAAAATGTAACATCAACATATAGCTTATTGATCAATCCATCATTGTTTCCTTGGGATTTGTGGAGAATATTGTGGCCACCATTTGTAGATGGTCTTATCTAGAGGATTTCTAGTAATCCATGTGGAAAATTGTAAGGGAAACTTCCTAATTATTATGAAAAAGGCATGGCTAAGCACAATTGATGCCAAGCTAGGGATCAGAGACCTTTCCTTGGAAATCTTCAAGGAAAATGATTTTGGAAAAGTCAAGAAGACAAGGATTCCATGCATCGCATATAATGATATAGGGATTAATTATATGCAAAAAATTTAGGCTATCAGGAGCACATCCATCACAACATGTAATAAGTATGCCAAAACATCAAATTTTCAAAGGTGGCTATATGCAACAACCATAAAACAAGTAGATACCTAGTGGCGAACAACAAATGATAGATCTAGTTCAACAATATGCATTGAACCAGTTGAGGTCCTCACAAGTGCATAGATTGATAAGATAGATGAAATGGAAAAAAATTTAGAATTAACTCTTCCACACATAAGTAGAAATGAATGAGGAAAGGTTGAAATTTTCTAATGATTTCAAACAAGAACTCCTTGACTTCAAAACTTTACAAGAAACTTTGGAGTATGTATTTCTTAATAATGATAGGTTGATAATCATCAATGTCAATTATATGATGAACTAACTAAATCTATGTATATGCCAACATCGAATCTATACAGACTCCACCATCAAACCTAGAAGGAAATCGAAGAGAAGAATAAATCCCAAGATGAAACAAGTTGTCAAAAATGAATTTGATAAACTTCTTAAGGCATGATTCCTATATCCTATAGCAGAAAGTGAGTGGGTAAATCCATTGATTATTTTACTAAATAAAGAAGGACAATGGATGATCTATATTGAATTTAGGCTATTGAACATGGCCACATTTAAAGATTATTTTCCATTACCATTTGTGAACCAAGAATTGGATATAATTGTAATACACCATGACTATAGTTTTTTGGATGGGTATAATGACTATAACCAAATCCAAATTATAGCAAATAAACATGCCAAGATAACTTTTACAAGTTTTTGGGGGAATTTTACATCAAAAGATGTCCTTTGGCCTTTGTAATGCTCCTACAATATTCTAATGCTTAGTCCTAAGAATCATTTAGCAATATATTGATAGTGGTGTGGAAGTCTTCATGGATGAATTCTCTACTGATTGTACTAACTTTGAGTAGGCATTGAACCATCTTTAGCAGGTACTCAAATGATGTGTAGAAACAAACCTACAGTTCAATTGGTAGAAGAGCCACTTAATAGTCAGAGATGGCATTACCTTAGGCCATAGAGTTTTGAGAAAAGGAATAGAGGTGGAACCTACAAAAAGAAGGGTCATCGGAGGAATAACCAAACAATCTCAAACTATCAAAGATGTGAGGTCATTCATTGTTCATACTAGTTCCTATAGGCGCTTCATAGAATATTTTTCTAAAATCAACAAACTACTAGTAGAGCTCACCAAAAAAGATGCAATCTTCAAATGGACCAAGGAATGTGAACAAGCATTCCAAAACTTGAAGAAGAAGATCAAGCTCCAATTCTACATGCTCCAGATTGGTCCAAACCATTTCATATCATGATAAATGCATCTAACTATGTCTTGGAAGTGGTGCTTACACAAATGGATGATCAAAAACATCCATATTATATCCATTATGCAAGAAGGAGAATTATGGGTGTGTAACTAAACTACACCACCACTAAAAAAGACCTCATGGTAGTGGTGTATGCCTTAGAAAAATTTAGGCACTATGTGCTTGGATACCCAGTTTTTGCATAGACGATCCACAGTGTAATCTGATTCCTCATGAACAAACCATCAATAAATCCTTGTGTTACAGGGTGATTTGTGATCTTATAGGAATTTGATCTTACCATTATGGATAGAAAAGGGACAAAGAATATAGTTATAGATCATTTGTCTCAGTTAGGATGGAATACCAACAAGGATAAAGAACCTTTATTTGATCAATTTCTAGATGAACTCCTCTTTGATAAGTCCATCAATGTTAAAACACTAATGATCACAAATTCATATGAGAAGTTCCTCTTATATCTACTCACACAAAAGACTCCTACTAAATGTATGACATCTCATTCTTGGATGTCATGGCAAACATCAAATATACATTATATTAGACATTATGCATAAGAAAATAACATACCAAATGTCAAATATATGTAACATTTAACATTATGCGTAATGAAAATAATAGGAAAAATGTAGAATAAAAAGAGAAAAATGATTTATTGATGTAGAATAGTGTATCTGGATCATGCTTTAAGAGTTTTCCTTGGGGTTTTCTTCCTTCAATATCTATCCCTTAAAGGCAATCCAACACTGCCACCATGGTTAGGCCTATAATCGACCATAAGGGATTGCCAGTCCTCTTCCTGTGCCACTTCACTTGGCACTCATTACTCACCTTTACCAACTTTGCAACTCCATGCTAATATGACCTCGATGCCTAGGTATAAATACCTTAGGTTAAACTCCCAAAGGACACCTCAAAAGACACATCTGTTATTACAACATGTCCTTTCAAGCATTAATTACAACTCCCTTTTTATGTCTATCTATGATAATGATAACACTTGTTATGAAGAGGTTCCATATTCACTATGCAACAACACCATTTTGAGAATGGAAACATTATAATTTACCCCCCTTGGCTTATGTTCATCCTCAAATGAATCCATGTTCACTATCTATTTCCAACTCCAATGCTCCTTTTTATGTTCCTATGCTTGAATAATTTGATTTCTTCTTTGAACTTGAAGTTGTTTCTTGCTTATTCTATAAACAAGACATATCTAAGAAGAATTTATATAAATATTAAATATTATTTTATCAATACTTACTTCATTTTCTAGGATAATGACAAGATTTGAATTGAAGATTTACTACCACCAATCACTAGTCCTAACCATTGTCACACAAAGTGCAACTCGTATCTAGTTATCCAAGTGAAAGGTAGGTAAAATCCTTATTTTCAACTTTCATTACCATTGAAATTTTACTTATAAAATTAAAAAATAAAGAAAATTATGAAAATCATAAATAAAAGTAATGTTAAGATACTTCCTGATCTTGATCAACCTTGGGAATCATTGGAAGTAATTGTAGTTCTACCATGAGTGGTATATGATCATATCATCTTATTCGGGATGGCAAAGCTTGATCTTAATTCATCTCAATTTCTTCTTTAGAAATTCAATCTAATAACTTGGTAACTTGGAATAATCGAATATTGTACTAAATATAATCTTGGATCTTAATGAATAATGTTGTTGATCCATCTTCATTAATCATGAGAAAGTAATTACTGAACTATGGTTCTTGATGAGTACCATCCATTAATATCATCTGTTCCTAAATTCTCAAATCTGATTTATTTATTGGAGATTCAAAGTAAGTAGAATATACAGTGATTAATGGAATTGCATGTTGAATTGATGGAAACATCTTCTTCAAATCAAGTTCATCTTCCAAGGATTCCTTTACACATCCATGTTTTAAGAATTGATAAACACTACTTCCAACTTTCACATTGAAGTCTTCACAAAGGACAATTGGCACTAGATTGGTATATTTTAAGAATAACTTGGTCTTCAAACTTTCCTCTATTTTCTTAATCAAGTATGTCCCTTGACATAGTCTAACATCTGGACATGTTGATTTGGCAATTAAATGTATGTTGATCATGCATAAATATCTTCATAATAACTCAATTTTTACTATCACTACCAAAACAACGTGGTTTTTCTAGAACCTTGATTGTTCTTTCTTTCCCATGATTTGAAGTTTTAGGATTTCAAAAATCATATCTTTTAAACTTCATTCAAATCTTTATATTAATTCAAACTTGGCTTCTTCATAAAATATTCCACAACCATCCATGTTGTGATTTCTACAATAGGCTAATTTGCATGGCTCAAAAGAAGGACTTTCAAAAGAATATTTTTGCTTATAAATGTCTCTATATCCCATATTTTTCAAGTCTAGTTTGAATTGGTATAGGAATTCCCATGGCAAGACTTCTTCTAGGAATAAGACATCAACATCCAACTCTTGTAACTCTACTAAGATGTGTGGGTATCAATTCTCATGCCAATCCAAGGCCCATGGTGAACAAAGCAAATGTTGTCTCTCGCTAGCTAGGAAACTTGCAAGCACATTGTATGTTGCAACTTTCATTCTCATTCTTGAATTTTTTTTTGGACCATTACTCTTTATGGATGTCATACACCTTGTCAAAACGAGATTATCACTCTCCATGTTATTCTACTGTATGATTTGGTTGCACTTCATGGTTCTTTTATAGATGTATGGATCATCTTGGAGATATGACACATCTGGTCATGGTCCATGGCTCTCCTTGGATCTTGGCTCCATGATTAACCATCAAGTTGTAGTCAACCCATGGTTTTAATTTACCCTTGGGTCATGGTTTTCTTTGATACCAAATATCCCATTTCCAAATGTCATGCCAAACATCATATATATGTTATACTGGACATTATGCATAAGAAGATAATATACCAAACATCAAATATAAGTAACATTCAACATTATGCATAAAGAAAATAATAGCAAAAATGTAGAAGAAAAAAGAGAAGAATGATTTATTGATGTGAAATAGTGTATCTGGATCATGCTCTAAGAGTGTTCCTTGGGGTTTTCTTCCTTCGACATCTATCCCTTAGAGGCAATCCAGCACTGCCATCATGGTTAGGCCTATAACCTACCAAAAGGAATGGTCAATTCTCTTCCTGTGTTGCTTCACTTGGCACCCATTACTCACCTTTATCGACTCCACAACTCCATGTTGATAAGACCATTATGCTTGGGTATAAATACCTTAGGTCAAACCCCAAAAGGTCACCTCAAAAGATATGTCCGTTATTACAACATGCCCTTCTAATTCTTAATTATAGCTTTCCTTTTAGATATATTTATGATAATGATAACACTTGTTATGAAGAAGCTCCATATTCACTATGCAACAACACCATTTTTGGAATGAGGACATTATAGAATGGGATCATAGGAAGAAACAATATTTTCTTCACCAAGTCAAACATTACATGGAGATTAGAGGCAACCTCTACAAGGTTTATACTAATGTCCTAGTACGATGGTGTGTATCCAATGCAAATTAGTTGAGAATTCTCTAGGACACTCATGAAGGTACTTGTGCAGGCCACTATGTAGAAAGGAGAATAAACACTAAGATTCTTATGGCAAGATGCTCACCATTTCTCTTGTTCATGCAAAATGTGTCAACTATATGGAGGACTGACCATCTAAATGGAAGGATCTCAATAGTGGACTCAACCACTAAAGCCTTTTGACCTTTGGGGTATTTATTTGATGAGAATCATTACTCCCATGTCTAATGGAAACGCCTACATTATTGTCAATATTGACTACTATACTAAGTGGGTTAAAGCTAAAGTAGTATTTGATTATACATCTATCATAATAGGCCAATTTTTCTAAAAATATGTAGTAAACTGGTTTGGTGTGCCTAGAGCACTGATTTCATATAACAAAACACATTTCATAGGTTCTACTTTTTGCAAGTTAATGCAATTCTTTGGGGATGAAACATAAATCCATAACACATTATCATCCCCAAGCTAATGGTCAAGCATAGGTCACTAATAGGAAAATGATAAGAATTCTAATGTGAACCATTAGTAGATATAGGAAAGATTGGAGCACCAAACTCAACAATGCCCTTTAGGCATATCTCTTAATGTGGAAACCTTTTATAGGTACTCTCAATATGAGTGAGTGTATGGAAAGTTACCAAAACTTATAATTCAAACTAAAATTTGTACAATTACAACTACATGTGAACTTGAGATAGATAGTAATTTAGCACAAAAATAATGACGCATGATACTTCATGTGCTAGATGAAAACTGAAAAGTAGAACTAATGATGAATGATGTGCACAAGGCACATAATAAACAACATCACAATTCATAGATAATGTAAGTTACATTCAGACTAGGAGATAAGGTTCTCTATTAGAATCCCATTCATGTGCCACAACGAACTAAGCTCTAGACATTATTCAAAGAATCTTACATTATCCATTCATCTTTTTCATCTATGGCCATGAAAATTTACAATCCAAGAATCTTCTAAAAGCACATGTTAGTTAACACCTAATCACTTTAATCATTCATGAAATCCCTTTCTTCAACTTAGTCTTGGGGGAGTTATCTAACAACCATAAAATCTTGAAAGGGATAACTAATTTTTCTTCCTTTTATTTTGTAACATTCATTATATGTTTTCAAATTTTCTTAAAATTTTATTGGTTATTTTATATATTTTCCTTTTTCCTTGTTATTTATTATTCTCTTGTCATTTTATTATCATCTTCATCATGTTTTATTTGAAATCTTGGATTTTATTCCACTACTACTATGAATTTTGGAAATTTTTAAATGTAAATATTAAAATTATGATTGATTACAAAAAGATAAATTTTTTCCTTGGATTATATCCTCTATTAATAGTCTATTATTTTTTTTATGGTATCAAGTAATGAGTTCATAACATCCTTCCATTTCATCTATTCCATGTAGATTTTACATCATAAGATCATGAAGGTTCTTTCACATTGAAACTAAAAAGTAACATGTAATCTTGTTATTCAACAAAATAGAAAAGAATAAAGTGGGAATGGAAAAGGATGTGACCTTAAGGACATCTATTATGCTCTTTTCTCAACTTCTTCTTAAGTTCTATGATTCTTCATTATTATACCATCACTTCTACTATCGACCATAAAAGAAAACATGTCTTTGCATGGTGTGGTTCTTGTACTAATAATAATAATAATAGAACAACAAAAATAAGAATAAAAATTCAAAGCACATCCCTTAGATAATTTCATGAGCTACAAGCACTAGTTATGGGGCTAGAAAGACATGTTACCCATGCTTGAAGGCATCCCTCTAACTAAGGTTCTACCTACTTCCTTCTTTTCTTTTCTTATTCTCTTGGAGTAATGGTTATCCTTGTGGTTCTCATGGACTCTTAATGATAGACAGTATGGACTATGTCAATGCAAGGTCACTATAATAAAAATGGACTTGGTCTGAGCTTAGAATGAAGAAGTATCAAATCATCTTAATCACATAATTCACCAAGGATCTTTCATGATCAAAAAGAAAATAACCTATCCATTATTCTCTATCTACCATTTACTTACTCTGCCATCTATCATATCACTACCTCTTACCATGGTAAATTGATAAATTTACTTCTAGTCCACATAATCCTAAGATAATACCTTATATGAGTATAAAATTTAGCTTAACTTTAAATAAACATACATCATCCTAGGTGCCTATGGACTCCTTGTGGTGAGGTTATGCAAGGATATATTAGGCATACATCTACTTTGGGGAGGACCCACTTACATCACTTTTTGTTTACCTTATGTTAAATTCCCCAACCATAGGTCAATTTCACACTCAATCATCTCAATAACCTTAAAACATCTATTTTTTGTTCTATCTTCTTATCAAAATATCCTTTAATAACTCATCCTATGTCCTCTAATTGCTTCTATTTGATGAACCATAATCTCTTTTATGTTGTTTCTATAATTATCCAACTTTTTGACTTTCATTTGGCACTTATTTCAACCTAAAACTCATCCAAAATTCCTTAATTTTCAAGTGAAAAATCTAGCTATGAATAGCCACATCAATGCATCCTTGTTGACATAGTGGAATGAGTTGACACAACCCTATTAATACATAGCATATTGGAATGAGCAACATTTCTTCCAAATACCAAAGGAGTTTTTACCTTTTTTAAAGCTAAAGAACCTTCCAAGAGCTCTAACTTCCAAATCCCTTACCTATATTTGAACATTCTTCTATCCTCAAGCTACTGAAGGTATGCTTTACGTTGTGGAAGCATTAAACATTAGGGTTTCATAGAAAAAGTTTTGAAAATTCTTAACTCATCATGAATAAGATATTAAAATAATATTAATTAATGATCATAAAAGTAATATCAATGATCAAGCTCTATTAGAACATTAATAAAATAATATCATAATTTTGTGATCAATCAATAAGGACTTAATGATGAGATTCCAACATCTAACTAATAAACACAACTCGATCTAACAAGGAAGAGGATCTAAAGGAACCAAAAGATTATTCCTAAGAACTAATCTTGGGTTATGTTTGTGACCGTAGATGGCACCCAAGAGAGGACCGCAAGAAGGAGGGCCATTATAGCCTAGAAAAAATTGACCATAAGGAATAAGGGATCAATAATAATAACAATCCCAAGAGTAAGGAGTCGAAGCTACTCATGCTAGGAAGCTACTCATGCCTGATAGATTCCTATAGTGAAACTAGGCCAATCCAAGTAGTATGAAGTTCCAAGGCCAAGATTTAATCTATATATAATACTTACATAAGCTTGTCTAGAGAAGGTTAGAACCAAAAAAAATTCAAAGCTCCATCCTATAGGAGTTGAACTTCATACCATTCATGAAGCTTGCATCAGAAGAGGTTCGAACACAACTACAAGCATCTTCTCTATGGTCCATCCTTTTCATCAATGGGGAATAGTACATGGAAGAGATGTACCTCTTCTAGAATAACCAACAAGAAGATGTACCTATAAAGATCAAACACATTAGCATCTCCTACTTGGTTGAGGTAATAATATAGATCCTCAAAATTCCAAACACTAGGATAAAGCTGGTAGAAATATCAATGTAGATGGACCTTGAGGCAAAGAAAGAATGGGTTTAGTGGTGATATGGAGTGGGCCATAATAATTACAATTTCTTAATCAACTTGTAGAAAGCCTACTTCAAGATTACAGCCTATCATCTTAATCCAATGGTGAGGCCAAGCAAGATAAGTGTCTTCTCCACTAGGGCATATGCAACTATAAGTGGAAAATTCCTAATCAACCTATCACAACTCATCTTTCTTAAAATAAAGAAGCATTTCAAGGAAAAAAAAAGGGTAAAATGACACTCCCCTTTCCATACTTAATCAAAAAACTCTACAAAAGCACAGGAACAGCCCTATACTTCAATGACGTGATCCCCTAAGCCCCTATCACATCATGGTAAACAATGATGAAAGATAAGGCTACTGCCAAGCTTCAGGAAGAGTAGTAACCCCCATCACCATCTCTTGTAGCATTGGAGATAATACCTAAAATGTTGGTAGCTACTAAGCACTTAAAGAAACTTAGAAAGAAGCTACTGCAAGAACAATAAGCCTTTGGAGGTGTGGAGACTCTTTCATGTACCATCTAGCCATGAGCCATCGAAATAAGATCATAAGGATCATCAACTAACTAGATAGCGAGACTACACCACTATTCTCATTGTAGAGGAACCAAACACTTGTTCACTCTAATCATGGTGCCAAATAGGTCACTATATTCATACCAAGATAAGAATTTCTAGAAATATCTAGAAATGTAGTAGCCTTTTCTATAATGCTAGAGGAGGGTGAGGAAGCAACAATCCTAGTTATGCCATTAGAGGGCCAAGAGATAGTAGCAGAGGAGAAGCTCTAGATGCTTCTAATGCATCTATACCTAATATTGTTGTCATGGAAGATGTGCAAGAATCAGCAAGAGTAGGAAATATAAGGATAAGAACTATCTAGCACAAGGAAGTACTACAATGATTGGTGAGAGTTAGGTGACTAATTCTAGAGATCTTTGATCTCCAAAAATACATATTAGCCACCTAGTCCTAGTTGTTGAAAACAAAGAGTAAGCTACTAATTGTAAATATGCAAATTGAGAAGGCCACTACTAACAATCAATGGTTGGCTGTTGAGGTTGTAGAACTTAGAGTCCATTTGTCTAATCTTGTCATTCTTAGGCTAGAACTCACTAGGCATGAATATTTTTAATAGCTTTAACAAAAAGAGGTTGAGAATGACAAAGAAATGACAATTTTTAAGACATTAATATCAGAAGCAATGATAAATAACATTGAATATGCTAACTCACACTAACTATAATCTAAAAAATATTGAGTAATAGAAGGACCAATTGATCGAATATATTCACTAGCTGCAAGAGCATCTTGCCAAGGTAAACTTGGACATGAGAAAATTTGATACCAAAAGCATAAATCTCTCAATGGAGAAGGTTTGTGCGCTTTGCCAGAAGACTGAAATTGAGGTTGCCACCTAGAAGAACAACACCCTAAAGTTTAAATAAGTTAAAAATCATTACAGGGACTAGGTCAAGATGCTTAAGGAAATCAATGAGAAAGAAATCAAGTTAGTAAAGGCAAAGGTAAAGGAAGTCCTCCAACAAAGAGGTAATGTATGGCAACCCATATTTGATGATCTCAATGCCTACAGTCAAGAAAAGATCCATCTAAAGGAGATATAAATTAAGGAGATGATGAAATATATGGAACTAGCCAATCTATAATATGCTAACTTGACAATGTTAACAATGGAAAGGCCTAGAACATAGTTAGAAAAATAAGTGTCCAACTCCTACCTTATATATGAGGTGGAGTTCAAGCTTCATAAAGAGATAAAAAAAAGTTAAAAGTAGCCAATGTGAAGATTGAAGTTCTCAAAATAAAATTCATGAATCAATGATTTGTTGCTTAGAACCTAGCTAGAAAAATAAATAACTACTATGAGCTATAGAACCTTGTCATAATGTTCAATGTTAAATGTAAATAATTCATCATCTTGTTTATTAAAATGAAGGAAATGTTTTCTTCACTACCATGCCCATGGAATATTCCAATGCAAGCTCATCTAGGCAAAGAGTCTTGAACCATCTATGACCCATGAAGAAAGAGGAGAAGATGAAGGCACTCCTAGATGCCTTCTAATTTTTGGTAGCAATAGCAAAATAGTCAAGACCTCTAGCAGCACTAGAATAGCCAAAACCTCTAGCAGCACTAGGATAGCCAAGACCTCTAGCAACACTAGGATGTGTGAAGGACCCTCAACATCACAACAGGCTCCAACTCTAGGAACTATGTGAATACTTCAACCTACTTCCATCCATTTAATAAGCATATAAAAATTTTATTAAAATCTCCAATTTTATTATAATTTGCACCAAATTCTGTAGTCCATATAATATGACACTCAGAGTCAATTAGTTAGTTAGTTCATAAAGTTCCATACTTTTCCAAATTTTGTAAGAAACTCAATCTCATTTTTGTTTACTTGAGAGTAAGTTTTCAATCAGTTTTGGTGGTATGATGAAACATCAATAAAGTGACTATGTCGATGTATGTCCATTGATGAAGTCCTATTGATACATCCTCGTCCATGAAACACCGTGAAAATTACGGGTCGGCCTCAGGCGAAGATTCGTGGTTTTTGAGCAGGAGCGCGCAAGTCAAAATTGTCTAAGGACAAGTTTACGCTCTATCACGCACGGCAGCGTGATGAGCGTAATAAGCTCCAAGGCCGTTAAACAAAATCCATAGAAACACGACGGGTTGGCATTTGTTCTTGCAACGCTCAACTGATCTTTACGCACATTACGCAATGGTGCGTGCTTGTGCGTAGGTCAGAATGCAATAACGCGCGCGTTACGCTTCGTCACGCACAGCTGCGTGATGAGCGTACAATAATCTTAAGCGTGTTGCTGCTACGCCAAAGTTGCGCTCATACACGCAACACAACGCGAATGAGCGCAAACGCAGCCGAAACATGTCTATCATGAGCCTGCTCTTTACACGCACAGCACGCGAACAAGCATGTTATGCGTAGTCGCAGTTCGACTTAAAAGAATCACATCAGCGAAACCCGTGGTGTTCGGGCCCACATCATCAGAGTTTCATGTATCGCGGCTTACAAATACCCCGGTTGACGAATGTATCAAAAGGGGGGAGAGGAGAGCAAAAAGACGGACAGACAGACAAAGAAGGGACGAAAGGACAAAAGCAACAACAGAGCAAACCAGAGCACCGGAGGACTTCTGGCATTTGTTGGCAGCGGATCAAGAGGACAAGAGCATTTTCGCTGAGCAAGGATACAGTTATTACCTTGAACAGAGAAACAAGAGCAACCTCCTGACGACCGCCGCAAGCCCAAGCCCGAACAACAGATCCACTCGAAGCAAAGAAGCAGAACAGGAAACGCGGAGGCGTCTTGCCCAGTTAGCAGGTCCTGTCGTTCAAAAGATCGATAGACTTCAGAGCTTGACCATTTCCGCGCCTAAGCTTTGGCCTACGAGGTAGATCGGATTTCTGTTCAGACAGTTTTCTTGTTGTTTTGTGCTCAACTTCTATTCAGTTATTGGGGAGTCATCTCCCATTGTAACGTAATACACACGCAAACATTTACCAGATCCAGCATTGAGACATAGATCTTTGATCTTTGCAACCTGCCACTCCGTTTTCTCTCCTGAATCAGCGTCTTCCCGGTCTTCTTTGTTCTTTGCTTTTAACGTTATCTTCGCAGCGATCTGTTTACATCGTTATCTCGCTCCGTTTTACGGTCTCTCGCATCAAAATCACGACGCATGCACGAAAGTTCGTAATCGAATCGTCATCGCTTTTACTGACCCGTAAGTCCCTGTCTGATCGACAAGACCGTTCAGGGCACCGCGGATTCGTTTTTCCAGCTTAGCCCTCGCGCGGATCCGTGGTTAAGGCTGTGTACACGGAACTTCGGTCGGTATTTCCAGCTGCCGACGTTTTCCGTCGTTACAGTTTTCTGGCGCTAGAAGGAGGGCCTGAAGCTCCGATCCGAATATTTCGGGTAACCCTGTTTGAGATCTATACCCTAGGCCATAGACGTAATACCTCCACGGAGGTCTAAGGTCACTAGTGTGGTGTAGATCGGTCGCCAAGACGATTTCTTTGAAATCCGGCAGGGTAGAAAGCCTTTTGTGTTGTTCGCCAACCCCTCTTTATTCAGATCCGACTTTCAGCCTTATCGTTGATCCATGGATTCCTACCATTCAAACACAACAGCCACAACCGCCATGGTTACCGTAGACCCGGGCGTTGCACCCGTGAACCCGACGGTGGCCATGGGGGCGGCAACAGGTACTACCGGTCCTCAGGGACCCCTGCGCCGTTCATTGAGGCGTCAGGGGAAAGATCCCATATTCACGGTCATAACCCCTGAGGACTACAACTTTATCTGCGTCAAGATTCAGGCGAGCTTGGCTCTCAGCCGAGCCGAGCTTGAGGCAAAGCGCAATTTCGAGTTGCTTCACCGAGGGGGTTATGATTTTAAGCCCACGGTTTACGATATAATCCCCTTAACCGAGCACCATAACGAGCTCATCTCTCAATTGATCATGGCCAGAGGCCAGGCTGCCCAACCTGTGGCGGAACCCCAGCGGGAGGAAGACGCGGAGGATGAATTCGCGGCCATGTCGGAGAATTCATTCCATACTTTGCCCCCCCACACACAAGAAGACCCGTTGTTTCCTTTTGACGGAGAGGCAGCCTCTCTTAACCCAGCTGCAACCACGCAGGCACAACTTTCTGGCTTCCCGCTAGCCCAGACACAGCTGTCTGAGTGGCAAACACAACCACTGCGCCATGATGCAGGGGCGGGCCCGTCCCAACACGTACTCGGCATCCCAGCGGGGGTTTCGGTGACCACTGCGCCTCAGTCCATCCCTCAGGTTCAGGCTCACACTGTACCGATGACTCGCCCGGCGCAAAGGTTGCTGCCCCCACCAATGCAGCAACATACTTTGACCATGCCACAGCCACCCTTTCACCATTACCCTGCGACAAGTCAATGGACTGACCCTGCTGTGCAACAATATCCGTCTGCCCTTTACGATCCCCGACCCCCGCCGACACCAGCGGCGCAATTCTCACAGGTGCTCCCTCGTTATACTTATCACTACGGCCCGCAGCAGGCGATCGTTAACCCCGCGACACAAGTCAGTGGGTGGAGGCATTCACAGGTTTCACAGCCTGCAGGGATCCCTGCTCTACCAGCGGGTAACCAACCACTTCCTGCGCTTCAGTTCCCTAGAGCTGTTCATCCAACCCAACCTCCTCCGCCCATGCCTGCTGCACAGCCGCCTCCTGCAACAGGTCTGGATCAAGCGTTCCAGCTTATCCAGACGCTTACCGAAGAGGTGCGACGCCTCAAGACTGCTGGATCTGACACTATTCAGATTACGGACTTCTACCAAGATGATCCAATTAATCCAGCGGTCCCCGCCCTGTCGTTGCCTCCAGGGATGTCTCTCCCACATTTCACGAAATATAATGGGGAAGGGGATCCCAACACGCATTTAGCCACCTTTAGATCCGAATCCCTGTTGCTGCAACAGTGGCCACATACTTTGGTCCGGGTCTTCGCGATGTCGTTAACCGGGAAGGCTTTGGACTGGTATCGAGCTCTCCCACGCTCCTCCATTTCAACCTTGGAGGAGCTCCTGACCCAATTTGTGACCCGCTTCAGATACAACATGAAGCCGGAAGTCACGTTGGAGCAGCTTATGGGGGTGAGGCAAGAGCCGCTCGAACCAGTCCAAAAATTCATACAGCGTTGGAATGCCACCTTGAATGAAATTCGTGACCCGATCGCGAATTCCCACCTGTTGGCTATATTCAAGGGAGCAGTCAATGACTTCATTAAGTCAAAGCTGTATTATCTTTCCCCCGGAGACATACGCCAGGCCTTTGCTCAGGTCCGGAGCATCCAAGATGCTGCGGAAGCTAGCAAAGATCCGGCGTACATCGCCTATAAGAACACGCATAGCAAGGCTAAGGACAAGGGCAAAGCAGCGACCACTACTGTAGCGGCATTGGCTGAGAGTGCCAAGAGCAAGAACAAGGCCGCTCCTGCAACACGACCCCCTGAGGCCGCGGCTGGTGCTACCACTAGTCAAGCCACGGCTGCCCCTGGACAAACGCCCCAGCCAAAGCCGAATTTTGAGCGTAAGGACCGTTCAAAATACGCGGCTCTGCCCATGAAACACTCTGAACTGCTGAAACAGCTGTTAGCAGCCGGACACATTCAACCTAAGAAGGTGTCCGAGGAGGCCCTAAAGCGTCACAGACGCAATTGCGAATTGCTGAAGGACCCCTCTCTTGCTCTGCCTAACGAGCCAGCGGTTCCGAGATCTTTCAAGCTGGACCGTTTCTGTGACTACCACCAGATGTGTGGTCACGACACGGATTACTGCTGGGCGCTGAAGGATGACATTCAGCGCATGATCGACGAGGGTCATCTGAAACTAGACAGCAGTAACCCAACACGTCCAGAAAACCAAACATTACAGGTGTACAAGGATCCGCTAAATACAAATTACGATCCTTATACGATCAATGTGGTGAGTACGGACAGTGAGCGTAAAGGGCCGCCAAAGCAGCCTTTTGTTTTGCGTGTGCCCACTAGCTCACAAAGTGGGGCAGCTCTTTCTTCGGCAGCAGGTGGGGTCTCACGGCCGCCGTTCATAATACGGGCGCCTTCTCAGGCACGGCCTCCGTCACACGCTACTACCCAAGCCGCAGCTTCGTCTGCGCCCACACCAAGAGCGCCCTTTATCATTAGGGTGCCCCAGCCACAGGTTGCTCCTCTTGCGCAGGGGCAAACCTCCAAACAGAACCAGCAAGCGTCATCTCCTAAGCGGAAGGAGAAAACAATGCAGCCTAACGCAAACAAAGATAGTTCTACGCTCGGCTTCCCGAAGCCTAGGCCCCTGGCCTCTGTGCCCATGGTCATGCCCCAGAAGCATGTCACAGGTGCAGGAATGCAGTTACCTTCTTCTGGTAGGGAGACAAATAACCCCTCTTCTGACACCGCCCAGCCTCGAGAGATCCGTCTCTTGGGCCGGATGGAGGAAAGTAAGGGGGATAAGCCAGCCTGCCGGGAGAAGGATCTCCTCGACGCGTTCACGCAGGTTAAACAAGCTCTCAAGCAGAAAAACACGACGCTGAGCTTGTATGACCTCTTGATGACTTCTCATGAACACCGCGAGGCTATGGTACGCATGTTGACGTCCATATCAGTGGATGCCAGCCTGCCAGCGGAAGAGGAAGCGATACACGCTATCATGTTTCCTTCTGCGGCTGAAGAAACCAAGCCCACCTCATTGACCTTTCTGGACGAGTCTGTTAAAGATGATCCAGAGAAAGGTCAAGTGACAACGGAGCCAATGTTCATCACCATTCGGGTCGGCCAATACCGGATCCGGAGGGTGCATGTGGATGATGGCGCGGCTGCTAATGTCGTTCCCTATTCCATCGTGGATAGGTTGGGTTTGGTCGACCAGATCACTCCCACGACGACTGCCTGCGTAAAATCCTTTAATGGAGCACGGGTCCAAGTCAAGGGGACGGTGCGTATTGAGTTTGTGGCAGGAAATCAATTCCCCACGGAAGCCACATTTTTAGTTGTCGAGGAGATGCC
>MNCI01001200.1:0-179839 GCA_015680685.1 Gnetum montanum
AAGACAATGAACGATTAACCCCAAGTGTTTCTTGTGGTGCTAAGGTATTTAGTCTGCGGAGTTTGACCGGATCGCGCGTACACGCTCGTATTCATATGGTTGTGTGTAGGGGTACCTCGCCACTCATCACCAAGCCAAAACAACGTTCGCCAGTCCTTGGGGAATGTTTGCATACAAAAAAATGCCTTTTGGCTTGTGCAATGCCCCTACCACATTCCAACGATTAGTTCTAAGCATATTTCAATAGAAAATAGGTAACAAAGTAGAAGTCTTTATGGATAACTTCTCCACTTATGGGACGAGCTTTGATCAAGCCCTCAACTAGTTATAGCAAGTATTAAAACGATGTGTTGAAACCAACCTAAATCTCAACTGGTAGAAAATCCATTTGATGGTTCAAGAGGGTGTAGTACTGGGGCATAAAATTTCACAATTAAGAATAGAGGTGGATTTGAAAAAAATTAAAGTCATCCAAGGAATTACTTGACAACTAGAAACTGTCAAAGACATCCGGTCATTCTTTGGACACACTAGCTACTATAGGAGATTTATCGAGAACTTCTACAAAATTGCCAAACCATTGGTGGAATTAACGAAAAAAGATGCACCATTCGAATGGACCAGGGAATGTGAACGAGCATTTCAAACTCTCAAAAAGAGGCTTGTGGAAAGTTCCATTCTACAAGCCCCTGATTGGTCCAGGCTATTCCATATCATGACCGACGCATCTAATTATGCCTTAGGAGTTATACTGACACAATTAGATGAATAAAAATAACCTTATTACATCCACTGTGCCAGTAAGAGTATCACCAGTGCACAACTCAACTACACAACTATGGAAAAGGAATTAATGGCTGTAGTGTTTACACTAGAAAAATTTAGGCACTATGTATTGGGCTACAAAGTATACATCCATACAGATCATAGTGCAATTAGGTTCCTTATGAACAAGCCAACGGTTAGCCCATGTATCATATGTTGGTTGGTAATTCTTCAGGAGTTCAATTTAACAATAGTAGATCACAAAGACATCAAGAATGTAGTCACAGATCACTTATCTCAGTTGCACTGGGATAGCCAAGAGGATGAATATGCCGTATCTGATCATTTTCCTGATGAAACTCTCTTTGCTGGTGTAGTGACTAATCAACCCATGGAAATAAATTGGTATAGTAGCATTCTTACTTATCTCATTTCCCAACAAACACCACAAGGGTTGGACTTTAGGAAGAAACAATAGCTTCTTCACAAAACCAAGTACTTCATGGAAATCAAGGGACAACTCTATAAAGTCTATCCTAATGGCTTGGTTTGATGGTGTGTGCCCGATAAGGATCAATTAAAAGTTCTCCAGGATGCTCATGAGGGCCCCTGTGGGGGTCACTATGCTGGGAGATGAACGGATACTAAGAACTTGCTTATAGGATATTATTGGCCAACACTATTTTGGGATGCTCATCATTTTGACCAATCCTGTGAACGCTGCCAACGTGATGGTGGAATGACTACCAGAATGGAGGATCCACAACAATGGAATCAACCTTTGGAACCCTTCAATATCTAGGGAATAGATTTTATGGGGCCCATTACACCGATGTCCAATGGAAAAGTATATATCATTGTTGTTGTTGACTATTTAACCAAATGGGCTAAAGAAACTGTAGTAACAGACTGCACATCATCTACGGCTGCACGATTTGTACAACAACAAATCGTAAATAGGTTTGGTGTGCCACGTGCACTCATCTTTGATAATGGAACACATTTTATGGGTGAAACCTTTCACAAATTCATGCAATGCTTAGGGGTTGAGCATAAATTGACCACACCTTACCACCCCCAAGCTAATGGCCAAGCCAAGGTTACTAACTGGGAGATTATGAGAATATTAACGAGAATGATTAGCAAATTTAGGCAAGACTGGAGCATGAAACTGAATGATGCTCTCTAGGCGTACCACTCCACTTGGAAGCTCCCTATAGGCTACTCTCCCTATGAGTTAGTGTATAGGAAACTACCAAAGCTCCCTATATAGAATGAGCTCCATACACTATCCATGGTGTGCGACCTTCACCTGGACCTTGACCTAGCACAAAAAAAACAATTGGAAACTTTGAATGTGCTAGACGAGAATAGATTGGTTGAATTATCATTAAATGAGTTGCACAAAGCACATAGTAAACAATGTCATGACTTAAGAATTCAAAGGTTAAGGTACCAACCAAGAGACAATGTCCTTTACTAGAATCCCACGCATGTACCACAGCGTACAAAATTTCAAACATTGTGGGAAGGATCCTATATTATTCATACAACCTTCCCCTCTAGAGCCATGATGATATACAAGCTTGAAGGCCTGGATAAAAGGTTATTGATTAATGTACAATAAAAAAAACCTTTTCATGAACCAAAAATAGCCAGTAAAAATTACACCTCTGTTAATGGGCAACCTCGCTCTTTATTTAGTCATGGGGGAGATGGCCACCTATGCTAATCATTGGAGGCCCTCAGTTCTTTTTAAATTTTTTTTTTGCACATTTTTTTTACACATTTTTGTCTTACACATTTTTGTTTTGCATGTTTTTTTTTTACAAAGTTCTTTAACTTTTCTTATTTTTGTTTTACAACATCGTTATATTTTTCCATTTTGTGTGTGTGTTTATGTGTGTGTTATCCATCTTGTAAGTTTGTCACCTCATAAGTGTTCTTCATGATGGTATGAATTATTTTTCCACTTGATTGCTAATGTTTGGTTTTTATCTTTAAGTTACGATGTTGATACTAAGGTATGTTCTTTTGATATGGCAGGTAATGAGTCCACTTCATCCATACATCCACAAGTTTCTATGGTCTCTCTTGGCTTAGAAATGTACAGTTCATTTCTAAGTAAGAACTATAATGAATTAGTGACTGGGCATTTCTCAAACAAAGGAAGGACTCAAGGATTGAAAAGTGTGTGACTTCAAGGGAACTTGATGCATTTGTGTTGGCCATTCTCTTGGGTGCTTGGATGTTTTCTTTTGGAGTTTTCTTACTATTTTGACATTACCAAATTATCGAAAGCTGAGAAAATAAAAATAACAAAGTCTTTGCATGGTGTGGTTCTCATGCATAAACACATAAAAAAAGAAAAGAAAAGAAAGAAGAAGAAGAAGAAGAAGTGAGAATTCAAAGAACACCCCTTAGACGGAATAATCCCTTGGGCTACAAGCACTAGTTATGGAACTAAAAATGTTCCCTCTAACTAAGGCCCTTCTCACTTCCCATTCTCTCCTCCTTTATTTCGTCGAAATGGTGGTGGCTCTTTGGAGATGCATTCTTGTTATTCAAGAGGATGGATTGGCCAAATGCATTGATGTGAAGTCACTAGATGTGGTTGGTTTGAGGCTGGAGTTGGAATGAGATTTTCTAAGTCACATTAATCATGAAACACACAAGGGGCTGTACACCACCTTGTTCTTGGGATTTCATTCCATTCTCTTCTCTCTACCTTTCTCTCCATTGTTTACCTCATTGCTGGTTGTATCATTAGTGTATATTTTGGTTGACACATTATTTTCTTTTTGGTAAACTCATGTGGTTAAGACTTTAACTATTGTCCCAAATGACATTCCTAGAGCCTACAGACTCTCTAAATGTGGGATTGTTAGGGCATTAAGGGCATGAGCCTGCTTTGGGGAGGACCCACTGACATTCCTCTTGGTGGACCAATTAATCTCTTTCCCTTAACATTTTGCAATTAATTTTATTTGGTCATTTTCATCTTGACATCTAGTTGTCTCTTTTTCTCCATCTTCTTGTTCTTATTCTTTCTCCATTCTATCGCTACCGAAGGTTCGCGATTAGTCATGGGGGTACGGGGCCCAATTTTTTTGATTTTCTCCTAACCCCTACACCTTCAGTAGTCATCATTATTATATCTCCAAATCAGTATCAGCCATACCAAAACTCGGCCAATGGACTTACACCGAAGCAAGGTATCAATTACATGATGATTCATTTACCCTTGCTAATATAAGACTGTGTTGTGTGTGCAGATGGTAATCATGCAACAATGGATTGGATCTGGAGGGAACACTTGGAATGGAGCAATGCTGAAGTAGCTATGCAAGGAGAAAGATCAATGGTCCACTTACGGAGGGATAATGAAAGGTGCAATCTTGGTGTTGGTAGTAGCAACACTTCTTTCTCTCTCTCTTTATTAGCTGTCACATGAGGCCTGATGTCAATGTAATAAGATGTTCATTCTTGTTGTCATGAATACCAGTTTTATTGAGTCTTGTAATGATGATTCGTTCACATGTCATCCCATTAGTTTCATTTGAGTCAATAATCCCATACCTTCTTGATATTATTGTAAGGAACTCAAGGACGAGTTTTCATTCAGTCATGGGGGTATGATGGTACGTGATATCTCATGGGCCGCGATATCTTATACGCGATATCGCATACGCAATATCGCGATGCCCCGCCAAGTTTATAAATAAGAGGAGACATTCCCTTGTTTCTCAGCCTAGGCCTAGACTATAGTTAAACTCTAGTAGATTGATCATTGCAGAGATAGAATATTTTCCATGTGCCTATAGTAGGAGTCCTAAAGTGAACGGATCTTTATTCAAGCAGACATTGTACCTAAACACAAGTTTATGTATGACAATAAAGATAAGCTTCTTGGATAAACCTTGCAGTACATGGAATAGGCTGATTAGGATTTTATTTACTATTATTTATTATTTATTATTTAAATACTTTATTAGTCATTAAATCCTTCTCAACCCTTCTCTCCTAGTTAAGTGCCTCAGTATGACCGCTTCGAGCACGTGCGTTATGCTTGGTAATCCTAGCAACGATTAGCATTTGGTAGCCAAGGTTGCATTAGTTTAGGGTGTGTATGGTAAGTAGGAACGGATGCTGACGCTAGGTTAATTAAGACTTAGTTAGTTAGTTAGAGTTAGTTAATTATTCTCTTCACCCTTCAACTCAATAGCATAGGAGATAAAACAAAAAAGACATAAAAATCATATACCTCAGACTTACTTAACCATACAACCGTGACAACTATAAGTAAGTTTGGGAAGACAATGAATGATTAACCCTAAGTGTTCCATGAGGTGTGTAGGCACTTAGTTTGTGGAGTTTCACTGGATCGTGTGTGCTATGCTCGTATTCATATGGTTGAGTGTAGGGGTATCTTGCTACTCATTAGTAGGTGCAATGTTGCAACTCTAGCTACTACATCACATGTGTGATGTCATAGCAATTCAATATTGGAGATGATGAAAAAAATTCTATTTCATTGATCATCATACTCCAATGGCTACCTAGAAACTTATCCTTGAGTCATACAAAATGCAGTAGAGTTTGTTACAAAATTTATGGGAGTAATACTAATTGACATTGACTAATTTACTGACATAACTTGGGCATCACATTAAAAAATTTATTTAAGTGGATGCATTACAAAAAATTATATAAGATTAGAAAGACAATCGAGTTACAAATATTTGTAGAAAAGCTAATGATTTTTCATGTTATTCCTAGTAGTGGTGATTCTTTCGATCTTGATTTCTCAATTGATATCCTCCCTTTCGTATGGAAGTTCTAAATAATTGCCTTGTATTTCTCCTCATCTATCCATGGGTCCCCCATTATCTAAGAAAGATTCACTAGTTCAAATTTTATTAGGACTTCTCATGAACATGACAACATTAAAAACATCTGGATAAATCAAGTAACAAATGTGATGTTCTCTACCTAAAGCATCTTTACTTGATCTATGTGTTGCTAGTAGTTTGTCATTTTTTACAAGGTTTTCAATCACATCCCCTTGATTAGTGAACTTCATCCTCAAAACCTTGAACTTTGTGTCTATGGCTTATAACTTTTACTTATCTAGTCATGGAGTTAGGACTTACATTCAAATAAAGTGAACATGGCTACAAGTTGTTTCTAGATTTCATTCAGTGATCTGCTAGCTATGACCATGACCAAATTAGAGTATCTTAGGTTGGCTAGTTCCAATAATATGTCGATTCTTCTATCTATAATTTTTCATCTTTAATCTAGCTTGACTCATGGTGTTTATGACATTTAAGATGCCTACCCATGCAACAATAACAAATTTTTGCAAAGAGGCATTTAATTTGTCCATGGCTACTTTGATTTCTTTCTCACTCATGTACTTTCATAGCCCCAGTTGATTTCTATAATGTTTTTTTGATCAATTTATGCCAATTTATCATATTCTTCTAAATGTTAATTTTTGTTGCAATCTGCTACTTAATTGGTCTAACTTCTTACATGGATAGGGTCCTATTCATCTAAGCCAACTTTGGGATCTTTAAATTGTTCTTCTTCATCTACTGTTAGATGTGATCAAGGTTAGTTTTAAGCTAATTATAAAACCCTTATTAATTATTAATAAAATATCCTATAAATAATTAATAGAGATGCTATGAAATCCCAAGGATTTGGATTTAACCTTGAACTACTAACTTAAAAGGAAGTGGTAAAATAAATAAAATTTTAATTAAAAGCATAGCTAAAATAAAGAATGTAGAAAAATTTTAGATTACTTTCATACACAATTAGATAATAGTTATGTAATGAGAAAAAAAAGAAGATATTTGTGTAGCCATAAAGAGATAGTTGTCTTGAAATTCCACTAGTTGCATCATGAAATAGTGTGTAAAATAATGATCCTAATGACACTTGTTTTGTTTCAAACGGACATCTACAAAAAAAGTTATTAATGTTTGAAGTTTATTAAATTAAATAATAAAATATTAATAGAAAATTAATAATATTAAAATTTCAAGAACATATTGCACGTGTTGAAATGAAAAATGTTCCTTGCAATTTCACTATTCTAATGGCACCAATGATAAATTCATATCTATCATAGTTTATTATTTATTCACCAACATAGGTACATGGCTCAAATATCCCAAAAGTATACAAGGCTTTTATTTTACAAAAAAATAAAATATACAAAATTTATTTTTGAAGTTCAAAAGGTCCATGTTGTACAGAATTGATCCAACTTTCGTCCCATGTTATTCTTCTTATGTTTCCATGACTACTTTGGGCTCTTTGCATTGAAATGCAGGAGTTAGAACCCCTCAAATAAGAAAGGTTATTATATTTCCCTATTCATGGAGCATAATGGTTCAAGGTCAAAAGTCTCAAGTTTTGGGCTAACAAAGGTTTCCAATAAATATTCAAAAATGTTTTCAGGTCTAGAAATGCCACAATTTTTCCAAAATTTCTTTCAAAGTTCAAAAGGATCACAAAATATCTCTAAAACCCAAAAGAAATCCAAAATTCCAAAAGAATATATATTTTATCCAAGCGTCTCTGAAGGCTAGGTCTTGGTCATCCTCACTGCTAATAGGAACCATCAAGTCTTGGAATAACCTTACTACTATCATTAGATTATCCCTTAAATTATTTAAATGTCCAAAGATTTCATAAATTTTTCCAACAACAATCCAAAGAGTATATTTTAACTAGGCATCTTTGAAGGCTAAGTCTTGGTTATCCTCTCTTCCAAAGGAACTCATTGATAGCTCCAAGAAGAACTTCACTACTGATGAGTCATGTTTTCTTGGGTCTTATCGACACGACCTTGTCGATGTAGCCACATCAACATGGGGTTTGATGCATTGATGTGGCCTTGTCAACATAGTGTCTGTTTTTACCTATAAATACACACTCAACCACCATGTTTATGACATCTTTTATCATAGTTGTAGCAGATCTCTTATAGTTTTGTCATTTGAAAGTTAGAATATTTTTCTAAGTGCTTGTAGTATTAGTCAAAGAGTGTATGGATCTTTATTTGAGCATCATTGTACTTGAGCTCGACAATGTATGTGGTAATAAAGACAAGCCTTATGATAAACCTTGCAGCACTTTTGAAGAGTGGCAAGGTACCCCTATGCCTAACCATATGAATACAAGTGTTCATGCGCGATCTGGTTGAACTCCGAGGATTAAGTGCTTATGCACCTGCACAGAACAGGGATGAGTTATGTGGTCGTTGTCTTCCCAAGCAGACTTGTAAGGCACAATTGTATGGTTAAGTAAACTCAAGGTATGTGATTTTATTATTTTATGTTTTATGTTCTTGATGCTTAAAATAGAGAAATGATGTAATTTAATAACTAATTTGATTTAACTAATTAACTATTCTATAACTAGTCCTAACACTAGCATTTGTTCCCACTCTTTGGACACATCCTGAACTGGTGTAACACTACTAGGATTACCAAATGGTAGTCATTACTGGGTTACCAAATGTTCCACATATGCTCGAAGTGGTCATGCTGAGTGTGCTAATTCGTTGAGCATTAATAATTCTATAAAAATAACATTGATTAAGTAATGAAAGCATAAAATAACTGTAAATAATATTAAATGTAATAAGTAAGCTATTCTAAATGTTGAAGGTTTATCACAAAGTTTATCTTTATTTTTGGACATAAGGTGTGCTCAGGTACATAATGCTCGAATAAAGATCCATTAACTTTATGACTCCTACTGTGGGCACTCAGAAATAATTCTAACTCTAAAAAGGAAAAACTACAAGAGTTTAGCTAAGGACTGAAATAAAAACTACCAAAACCAAGCCCCCTATCTCTTATTTATAGCCAATGAGATAGGCTTCAACATCGTGTATTTGATGTTGCTTAGTTGATCCTGATATCGCATATTCAATATCAGGGATCCGATATCAGGGGTCTGATATCAGGACTTCTCATACCTTCATGACTAAATGAAAATTCATCCTTGAGTTCCTTACAAAATATTGGGAAGGTATGGAATTATTGATTGAACGACACTGACAGTGACATGGAATGATAGACTCAGAGTGCTCGATGAACGGATCGACAAATGTATTACAAAATTGGTGTTCATAACCATTGTGGTGAACACTATACATAGATGACATCTAGTCCCTCATTTAACATCTTGAAGAGAGAGAAAAGAGAAAATAAAGCACATTGCTACCAATGTAAAAAAGGTGCACACTATTGTTTTTCTACTGCCACATGACTAAGTGTATTCCTCATGACAATGCATAAGTCTAGTCCATCCTGAGTGCTCTCTCTTATCCCAATCTATTTTTCATGTGATCATCATCTACACACACAACATAGGTAAGAATTAGCAAGGATAGATAAGATATAATCCAGTTGATACCTTGCCTCAATATGAAGCACATTGGCTAGGTTGTGGGTATGGTAGATACTGGTTTAGAGGTTTGTAAGTGATGAATACCCAAGGCGCAAGGGTGAGATAAGTAATGGAATGGAAAAATTTGTGATAGGCCCCCACGACTAAGAGTGAACCTTTGGTAGAAATAGGATGGAAAACAAAAGAAAAAGGAAGGTAAGAGGAATAACAATGGTGAAGCCAATAAATATGCATAGAAGGGAAGAGAAAAACAAAAACTAATATCATGGATGGGATGAAATGAGAAATAGTTAATTGCAAGAGATGTTTAAGGAAAAGAACTTAACAATTACACCAAAAAGGAATGCCAGTGGGTCCCCCCCACAGTAGGCTCATGCCCTTTATGCCTTGACAAACCCACAAACCAAAGAGTTCGTAGGCTCTAGGAATGACATATGGAAACAATAGTTAAGAATTCACCCACAAGAGTTTCCAAAAGAGTAACAATGTGTCAACCAAGATACAAACTAATCATAAAATCAACAATCAAGTAGAATACAAGAAACAGTATAAAAAGAGAAGAGAGAACGGAATGGAATCCCGAAATCAAGGTTGTGTAAAGTCCGTTGTGTATTATGTGGTTAAATTGACTTAATAAAATTCAGCCCAAATCTAGATTAAAAATAACCACATCTAGTGCACATCAACATGCTTGACCAACCCATCCTCCTGAAGCAACAAGAATTCTTTTATATGACAACCACCATTCCAAAAAGAGAAGAATAGAGAAACAAAAAGTAAGAAAGGGCCTTAGTTAAAGGGAACCTTCAAGCATGGGTAACATGTCTTTCTAGTGCCATAACCAGTGCTTGTAGTCCATTTTCCTTTATTATGTCTAAGGGGTGTGCCTTGAATTTTCACTAGGTTTGTTTGTTTGTTTGTTTTTTCTTTTTTTTTGCGTGAGAACCACACCATGCAAAGACTTATTTGATTTATTCAACTTCTGATATTAGTCAATAGCGGAATGGTGGAAATCCTATAAAAAACATCGAAGTATCCAAGAGATTAGTTAGCACAATTGTGTCAAATCCCCTTGAAGTCACACCCTTTTCAATCCATTTGAATATTTTCTTGGTTTGAAGAATACCAAGCCACAAATTCATTAATAGGTTTGATTAGAAAAAGGGACAATACATTTCCAAAATAAAGTAAGAACATAGAGTTGAATGGATGACATGGACTCATTGCATGTTTTATCAAAAGAAACCATATCTTAGTATTAAAATTATAAGTCAAAGGTAAAAACCAAACATCATTAATCAACATTTTTATAGTACAACCCATCATTATGAGCACTTACTATGTGACGAGTGAGAATAAATCAGACAAAATGTAACGATGGTGTAAAACAAAAATAAGTAAAAATGAAAAAGACAAAAATGTGTAAAAGAAAAAAAATGTAAAAATGTGTGTAAAATAGAAAAGACAAAAGAAATTGAGGGCTTAGAATAATTAGCATTGGTGGCCCTCTTCCCCATGACTGATTTAGAAGGAGAAGATTTGAAATAATGAGCAGGGCTATCCATCAACAAAGGTAGTGTTAGTATTGGCCATTATGGGCTCATAGAAGGGTTTAGTTTGCTAGATGTTGACCAATAATTTCTTATCTAGGCTTCCAAGTTTATAGATTATCATGGCCCTTGAAGAAAAAGTTTCATGAATGATATAAGGTCCTTTCCATAGTGTTTGAAATTTAGTTCGTTGTGGCACATGTGCAAGATTCCAATAAAGAACCCTATCTCCTAGTTGGTATTTGACTTTTCTAATTCTTAGGTCATGACATTGTTTGTTGAAGGCCTTGTGTAGTTCATTGGATGAAAGGGTGACTAAGCAATTTTCATCTAGCAAGTTAGGATTCATTAACCTTTCTTTCTGTGCTAGACTAAGGTCAAGGTTAAGGTCACATGCTATAGATAGTGTACGGAGCTCAGCTTGGATAGGAAGTGTTGGAAGTTTACTATACACTAACTCATAGGGAGAATAGAGAGTTTCCATGTGGAGTGGTAGGCCCAAAGAGCATTGTTCAGTAGTCTCACCTATATTTGCTAATGGTTTATGTCAAAATTTTTGTGATTTTCCTATTGGTAACTTTGGCTTGACCATTCTCTTGAGGATGATATGGTGTAGTTAGTTTAAGCTCAACTCCTAAGTGTTGCATCAACTTTCAAAGAGTTGCACCTGTAAAGTGTGTACAATTATTAGAAATAAGTGCATGAGGCATGCCAAACCTATTTATAATTTTTTTGAACAAATTATGCAGTTGTAGATGATGTACAATCGGTAATGGTAGCTGCTTCTGTTCATTTTGTAAAATAATCAACAACAACAACAATGTATGCATTTCCATTGGACATTAGTGTAATAGGTCCCATAAAATCAATACCCCATATGTCACAGTGTTCTAAGGGTTGAATCCATTGTGGTGGACCCTCCATTCTAGTAGTCATTCACCCATTGCATTGGCAGTGCTCACAAGATTAGATAAAATGATGGATGTTCCAAAATAATGGCTATTCATCTCCCAGTGTAATGACCCCTACAAGGGCCCTCATGAGCATCTTGAAGAACTTGCAATTGATCCACGTCAGGAATACACCATCAGACCAAGCCATCAGAACACACTTTGTAAAGGTGCCCATTGATTTCCATGAAATGTTTGACTTAATAGATAAACTATTATTTCTTTTTAACGTCTAGCCATTGTGGTGTTTCCTGTGTGAGAAGATAAGTAAGAATGCTACTATACCAATTTGTATGAGTGGGTGACTAATTGTTTATTACACCTACAAAGAGGAATTCATCAAGGAAGCAATTAGAAATTAGGTATTCATCCTCTTTGTTGTCCCATCGCAACTGAGATAAATGATCGACAACAACATTCTTAGTGCCTTTACGATCCACCATAATAAGATTGAACTCTTGCAAGATCATGAGCCATCGTATGATGTGAGGACTCACCATTGGTTTATTCATAAGGAACCGAATCACACTATGATCCATGTGTACAAATAATTTATAGCCTAATACATAGTGCCTAAATTTTTTTAGTGTAAACACCATAGTCATTAATTCTTTTTCTATTGTGGTATAGTTGAGTTGTGCACTAGCAATACTTCAACTTGCACAGTGAATGTAATAGGGACATTTTTGGTCATGTAACTATGTAAGTATGGCTCCTAAAGAAAAATTGGATGCATTAGTCATTATATGGAATAGTTTGGACCAGTTAGGAGCTTGTAGAATGGGTGTTTCTAAGAGCTTCTACTTCAAGATTTGGAAAGCTAGCTCACATTCCTTGGTCCATTCAAAGGGTATGTCCTTCTTCATTAATTCTACCAATGGTTTGGCAATTTTTGAAAAGTTCTTGATGAAATGTCTATAATAGTCAGTATGTCCAAGGAATGATCAAACATCTTTTACAGTTTCATGTTGATGAGTGATTCCTTGGATGACTTTAATTTTTTTAGGATCTACCTCTATCCATGTTTGTGAAATTTTATGCCCTCTTGGACCATTAAGTGGATCTTTTGCCAATTGAGCCTTAGGTTGGTTTCGACACATCATTTTAGCACTTGCTCTAATTAGTCCAATGCTTGTTCAAAGTTCACTCCATAAGTGGAGAAATCATCCATAAAAACCTCCACACCATTCCCTATTTGTTACTAAAATATATTGAGAACCAAACATTGAAACGTTGTAGGGCATTTCACAAGCCAAACAACATCTGTCTATATGCAAATGTCCCCCAAGGAGAATGTAGTTTTGGCTTGGTCTTCTAGTGCTATTTGGATTTTATTGTACCCACTGTAACCATCCAAAAAGCTATAGCAACAATGCCCTACAATGGTATCTAAGACTTGGTCAATGAATGATAATGGGAAATGATCTTTAAATGTTACCATGTTCAATAGCCTAAAGTCTACACACACCCTCCATTTACCATCTTTTTTAAGCACAATGACTAATGGACTAACCCATTCACTATCAGCAATGGGGTAGATGAACCTAGCCTTCAAAAGTTGTTCAATTTCTTCCTTAACTACTTGCTTAAGCTTTGGGTTCAGTCATCTTTGTGGTTGTCATCAAGGCTTCATAGAGGGGTTAGTGTAAATTCTATGTTGGCATATCCTAGGATCTATTTTGGTTAATTCGGGATATGATCAAGCAAAATCTTTTGACCATTTATTTACCATTTTTAGTAGTCTTTCTTTTTGTTGAGGAGTGAGCTTAGCATTAATGCTTATTGGTTTTCCATTTTTGAGAAATGCGTATTCCATACTAGTGAACAAAAATTTTAATTCAAGGGGCTCTTGCTTAAACTCATCAGGGATTTCCAACTTCCCCTAGTTGATATTTTTGGAGTTAGTACGTGGAAGTTGGCGATGGACTTGCTCTAATGCATATATGCTATCAATATAGGCACAAGTCAAGCTCTCAATTGGTTCTATGCATAAAGTTAAATTGCTCTCTAGGTTAGTTGTTAGCCACTAGGTGCCTTCTTGTCTTGTCGCTGCTACATATAGGCATCTTTGTATGTTAGATACTTGTGCATACTGGTTGCATGCAGGCAATGCTAAGCATTGTACAAACTAGTACTTTTGCATGTAGTTGCACCCTGTGTCACTGTATGCGATGCATGGAACTTTCTTCTTCTTGATCTTCCCAAATGCATTTTCTTTCGATATCTCTAGGGAAAGATCACATATTCCTAGATGTGCATCAATCGTACTTAGCCATGCTCTTCCCATTATGATTGGAAAGTCCCCCTTACAGTTGTTAACTTGGATCACTACAAAATTAGCTAGATACGACCACCCACAAAAAATGGTGATAATGTCCTCCACTAGTCTTAATGGAATAATGATGGACTGGTTGGCCAACTCTAAATAGATGTTACTCTTCTTTAGTGGAGGTAGGTTCTAAGCTTTATACATTTCCTAGGAGATCAAATTAACACCAGAGTCTGAATCCAAAAGAGCTTTGCAAGGCTCATTTTCAGCAATTTGCAAATAAATAAGAGAACTTCCAAGATCAGAAAATTTCCTAGGTAGATGGCCAGCTTTAATCCAATTAGTGATGACATGAGTTAACATGACATTGTGCGTTGAGTAAAATTTTTGGTTTGAAGGAAGCTTTGAAGATTCAAACGATGATAAGGCATTTGGATAATTAGCTGCTTGTGGTTGTAAGGACTTATTTGGATTGTTGGTTCTAAAGAAAGGTATCTTCTTTGATCGGTTGTCTGAACCAACAATAGTTTGAAGATTGACAGCCCTTATAGGGTTACGTTGCTATGGCTGGGTAGGAACCTCATCCTACATAGTTGAAGTAGGTGGTAATGGAGCTGAGGGTGGAAGAGATGTAGATAGATGAGAAGGATAGTACATATGTGGAGCATTACCCCTAGAAGAATAAGTTCTATAGTACTTGGGGGTTTGGTAGTGAGGCTAAAAAACAATGTGACTAGTAGAGCCATGTGGAGAGATTGGTTGCTAAACATAATACCCATATGGGTCAAGTTGATCGTAAGGGTACTATTGATGTCATGGTGGAATTCCCCATGATTATGGGTGTTTCCACTGCTAGTATTGTGCATTCAGTTGTGATGGAGCTCCACTCAAGTAATATTTCAAGGGTTGGTGGAACTGCCTTGGGTTACCTTGAGGATAAGGTAGCCTTCTTGGTGTTTATCATTTGTTTAACTATGGGTTTAGCACATACACCCTAAACTCTTACAGATGTGACACTACTGGGCAACATCCTTTAGGATGGTCATATTGGAAAATCTCACATCTACCATCACTACCTGTGTTTAAGTTCAGAACCTCTTGAATGATAGCAACCTTTCCCTTACCCTTGTTACGTGCATACTTAGCTTCTTTCTTTTTCCTTCTCTCTTAGTCACTACTTTGTTCTCTAGACTTCTCTGCTATTTTTAGGATAGTTTAAAATTTTTCTTCTATAGAGTTCCACATTTGATATACTTTTGCCAATATTTCTGATGCAAATTTTTGAATTGGCAAAGTCTTCCTATTCACCATCTCTTCAAGTGGTGACTCTTCTTCATCTTTGCAAAATTTAGTTTCCTTCTTTTAGAGGGAAGGATCTCTTTTGTACTCCTCTACAATTTCTCTTTTCCTCAACTTGCCTTCCTCCTTGGTAACTTGCTCCAACAATCTTTGTATTTGATGAGCTCTAAGCTTGAATAGCCTTCCTTGGGCATAAGTCCCAAGGGTTCTTTGCATTTCCTACTTAAGCCCATCTATGAGATGGTGTAGTTGTTCTTTTTGCAAGTAACCATGGCTACGATAATGATGTAATAATGAATAATATCAGCCCATGGCAACATTCAAGGATTCATGTCCTCCTTGTTTCCTTCCTTGGATTTTCTTACGTAGGTTGGACACTCGAGAGTACATTTGATACTTATCGTTGAATAGCTCCAACATGGTACTCCATCGATGAATGGATTCTAGTTCTATGGATTAATACCAGCTTTCTACTTCCTTGATCAGTATTTATGGAAAAAAATTGAGCTTTTTCCACTCATTTTCTATGTTCTACAAGGCACATGCATTGTGGAATACTTGCAAATAATTTTGAGGATCAACATTGTATCCCCCTACAAATTGTGGGCTATTATTCATGTCTAGTCTTTTGATCCTACTATCTTTTTGGTGCCTTGTTGGGATCCTAATGGCCTCTATTATATCTAACATACTTTGGGTGGTGAGTAGGGATTTATCATGATCATGCTGTCTATGGAATCTATGATGCCTATGCTATTCCCTACTTTCCCTTCTTTCATGATGTGTCTCTCTGGAACGCCCTTGCCCTCTTTCTCTACTATTTTGTTAGTGATTTCTATTTTGACTACCCTTGTCCTCATGGTCTTTTCCTTTGTGACTGCATTCAGATCCCAAAGGAGAGGGGGAAGAAGATGATGAAGGTGAAGAGGAAGGAGGACTGGTACCATGACAATGCCTATCACCTTCTCTTTGGTGGTCATGGCCTTAGTCACAGTTACAATCGAAATGTCCATCATTGTCATGTGTTCATGTTTCTTTTTTAGATCCTATGTGTTTTTTGGTACCAGAACTTGGATTATGAATAGTTGAGTGAAGATTCTGGTACACAACTCCTTGACTGAAGTCAATGAGAGGAATGCCATTTTATGGAAAACCTTCCAAGACAGGTTCGACATCCTCATTTTCACTTAGGACATATGGGACATCTTGAGACCACTTCCCCTTCATGGATTTGTAATGTCTCTCTTGTTGTAGATCCCTTTAACATTGTGCCTTCGTGGGTCGATAACCTCTTGAATGTTGTTTATGCACAACGTACTTCGATTGTAAGTGCTACATACCAATTCGTGTGAGAGCACAAAGAAGCATGCTTGGGATAGAGTGATTGGAAGGTAGCACTATGTTATCTTCTAAATCATGCCATCGTAGTTGTTCATCCTGGTGGAGGATAAAGCTAAATTCTGGTATATACTCATCAGTAGAGCGTATACCATGTATACCTATTGGGGTACTGGTGGATCATCATGTGCACCCTGCCTTCAATTGTTCATGGTGTCAGACCTAGTCAATGAAGCACTCTCATAAGAAGAAGGAGACATGATTGATTACTCAATGTGTAGTACTCTTTTCTGATGATTGTAGGATAGCTAACTTTGATGGGTCATTCCAATGATGGAAGGATTTCCTAAGTTCTAATTAGTGCACAAACAACAAAATCCCCAACAATGGTGCTAATGATGAGCGGTGAGGTACCCCTACATCCAACCATATGAATACGAGTGTTCATGCACGATCCGATCGAACTCTGAGGATTAAGTGCTTATGCACCTACACAGAATAAGAATGAGTTATGTGGTCATTGTCTTCCCAAGATTACTTGTAAGGCACGATTGTATGGTTAAGTAAACTCAAGGTATGTGATTTTTATTATTTTATGTTTTATGTTCTTGATGCTTAAAATAGAGAAATGAAGTAATTTAATAACTAATTTGATTTAACTAATTAACTATTCTCTAACTAGTCCTAAAACCAGCATCTGTTCCCACTCTTTGGACACATTCTAAACCAATGTAACACTACTAGGATTACCAAATGCTAGTCGTTACTAGGTTACCAAGTTGATGAAAACATGCCAGCAGAGGAGAAGGCAATCCATGTGCTTATCATCATCATCTCAATTGACATTCCATGATGAGTCCATTAAGGATGACCCTAAAAAGGGTCAAGTGACAACAACACCCCTATTCATCATAATTCAAGTTGGTCAACACAAGATCCAAAGAGTACACATTGATGATGGGGCTGCTACAAATGTCATCCCGTTCCCTATAGTGGACAAATTGGGTTTGGTGGACCAAATCAAATCCATGACAACGTCATGCCTAAAGTTATTCAACAGAGCACAGGTAGTGGTGAAAGGCATTGTTCACATTGATTTCATGGTAGGAGACTAGTTCCCCACAAGTGCAATGTTCATTGTGGTAGAAGAGATGCTTGGGTTCAACCTGATTTTGGGGAGGTCATGGTTAGCCTAACTCAAGATCATCTCTTCATCCATACATAAAGAAATCCACCTACCTTATGTGGGTAGGAAGATGGTGATCCATGGTGATGATGTGGCAACTTAGGCGATAAACAACATTGATATGGAGCAAGGTTCAGAGGTCATAACCTTCGAGAATGAAGTACATATCTCCATCAAAATGACTTGTTTAGCAAAAGAGTCGGCCCAAGACGTTGGCTTAGAAAACAAAACTGTGTGGTTCGAATTGCCTTTTCAAGTGGTAGACAACAACACAGAAGAATACCACAACAAAACCCCTCAGCCTTAAGCATCACCAAGCCCACGATGGGTCAAAAAGTAGTTACGAGGATGATCGTTACTTGTGTAGTGTAACAACTCCACTTCTCCTTACCCAATTGATGCTCATTATGCATTTGTTCAGTCTTTTCTTTACATTCACTTGTCTACGCTAAGTGTCTAACTCATTATTTAAACCATTCACATAACATCCATTTTTTACTTCATACCATAGCCCGCTAAGGCCTAAAATTGGCAAAATTTTACCTTACCATCATCCAATAGCCTGAAATGGCTTAAAACTACCAATGGTCCAAAATGGCCTAAAACTAGCAATGGCCTGAAATGGCCTAAAACTAGTAATGGCTAGAAATGGCCTAAAACTAGCAATGGCCCGAAATGGCCTAAAACTATTATTACAGCCTGAAATGGCCTAAAACTAGCAATGGCCCGGAATGGCCTGAAACTATCATTATAGCCCGAAATGGCCTAAAACTAAAATGAGATGCTCCTAATGAATTTAATTCATAAATAAAACAAAACAAAACAAAATGAAAATAGATGTAACACATAACACATAACCAAAATTAATCTCTTTGTATTTCATTTTTTCTTCCACAAATTAATAATGTTTGTAACATTCTTTGAATTCAAATAAAATGGTTAGTTGCTACATTATGAACCTTCACCTCCTTCATCATTCCCTGCATCGTTAGGCCCTGTGTTTTCTCCTAGATCATGCATCATGGAGAAAATGAACTAGTCAGCTAAAGTTACAATAAAGACTCAAACAAAATAAATTATCACTATGCCAAAAGGTAATTCACCTGAGATGGCCCTGTAGCCATTTTGGAGGGTATCCAGTCTAGGCCTGCCACTAGGTGATGCAAAATGTCCTCTTCCATGATATCAGCCCAATTCCTATCACCCATACTAGCGGTTGTGGCAACTTTCTCCTTCTCTATGGATTTCCACCTTGGAGGTCTTGGAGAAAAGGCAGCAACGATGATTTCATACGTAGGGAAGGTCACTTTCGTTTTGGAAGATTCACTCACTATCACCTATTGCATGAACTTTTCATAAGCCCTAGAAGTGCCAATAATATCAAGGAATACCTCGTAGGTATGTAATCTGATTGAGGCATCCCTATATTAGTTATGGTAGGTGGCACGTTCTAGCTTATACATATGCTTCTAGTTTTTTTATGCCTATCCCCACTTGTAAACCTTGGCACTATAATTTTTCCAGTCTTGGTTCTTCTAGGCTAATAGGTCCATTTGCACGCGCTACTATATTGTTTCACAAGTGGCTTCATTGTTGTGCTGCATGGTCGTCCAATACCTTGTGTAGTCAATGATGGCCGTGCATCAATTGCCATCATTAGTGTCTTGGGCTAATAGGAATTCGTTCCTGGAATGAAGATCTCCTACCTCGATGGTTAGGTTAGTGTTATCCTTCTCAAGCCTCTAGACCCATTTCCAAAGGTCTTTGTTCACATGCCTACATTCCCACAAGGAGTGTGCTGAGTACAAGGCACATTGGCTTGCCTCTTGATATGTGTGACGAGGTACCTCGGTCACCTCCGGTGGAAATTCAGGTGCAGTGTTGGCCTTAACCACTCATTTGGGGTCCCACTTAAGATGAGAGGTTGCCAATTGCATAGAAAAAAATGCATTAGTCATAGCAGCATGGTGAATGCAACGAAAATCTAGAGTCTAGTGTAGCACTTTAACTTACCCACTTCCTGGTCGACCCGCCTCACACGGTCGATCATGTCATTGACCACCCCTTCGATGAAAGTAAGTTTATTAGGGGTCTCGATCCATAGTCGTAGGTGAGTCAAGGACGAGTTGGAGGTGTCAACGGTGGTATCAGCTACACGATAAAATGTGTTAGCTAATGTGGAGAGAACCAAAATAGAGCTGATGAATAGCGTAAATGACAATGTAAAGCTCCTACCCAGCAAACCCTCAGGGGTGATAGCAGGAGGGTCATCCATTGGCACATTGTCAAATATGTGGTCAAACTCACCAGCATCTAAATGGAGCCCCTCTCCTTCCAGCTGACCCAACAACGAGCAACATCCTTAATGCTCATGTGCGCCTCCTATACTGAGCTACTCTCTATAAAAGGGTCATCAGCAAGGGCCTCATCCTGGTTGCGAGGGGCCTCTTCATCATTAGTTGGACCCTTTTCTTCATTGGTAGGGGCCTCCTCTTCATCGGTAGAGACCTCCTCTTCACCAGTAGAGGCCCTTTCTTCTATAGAAGGGGCCCATTTTTCATTGGTCGGGGCCCCCTCCTTTGTAGCTGGAGCATTCGCTTTTTCACCAGTCACCTCTGTCGTAGGGGTTGTTACCTCTTCTCCTCCTTCTTCCTCAGCTGATGAAGCATAATCATAGTAAGCATATAACATTAATTTGAAGCAGTTTCTACACTATGCTATGCTACCTAGCATAACACAGTGTAGTGAACTAAAAAAAGAACTTACCAATTGGAGGCTACACTATGTGAAGCTTGAATTGCAGCTTCTTCCCCATCTCTTTGTTAGTACGAGGGGTCTTGTCAGTAGGGTGGGACCTCTTGCATTGCAGCTTGGTTGTCACCATCTCCACAATGAGGCATTCCCCCCTTGTCACATTGCTGATGGTAACGCAGGATGCCTCTCCCACGCTATCCTTGGCTCGAACATTGCGTGCCACCCGATCCCTAGTCGTCATTGAGAACGATTCTCTGATAGCTTCCAGAGGATCCTGAGATCGGGTGGTATAGAAGACTTGGCAAATCCATGGTTTGGAAATCTAGTTACGATCTTGTAGTACCCAGACCCCATTCTTGTGGACTACCAAGAATTCTACAAAATGTTGTAAGCAGGCTATGAAAAAGACATGATGCACATTGAAATGGAACTCAAGCTTCTCATGAAGCTTGACCATTTTAGTCTGCATGCCTCTGCAAAGGTGCTTGGACCAATTGTAACAGGCCCCCTCCTCCATGATGTCTCTCATTATCCGAGCCTGCTCAATTCCAATGATTTTTCCTTGGGATAGCAGCTTGGGAAAGGCACAAGCACAGAAGATATGGTAAACCATTTTGGCCACCCATAGCCTGGCTTTTTCCATATAGATCCTCTTTTAGTTCTTTGTAGCCCCTAGTCACTCCTCAATGTCCTCCTGATTATGTGCATCTTTCTTGAATTTCTCTCCCATGGGGAGACCATCAGAAGGAACATCAAAAAGATCCACGAACAATTGATCGTTAACATTAAATACTACATGCACACTGTGAACATGTGCGTGGAAGTGGTTTGCCTTTTTAGAGAAGAAGTCAGCTAGGGAAAGCATCTCGGTAGGTGGGACACTTGGGTTGATAGCTAAAAATAAGTTCATAAGCCCAGCCTCCTGAAGGTTATGGAGTAGCATGGTTGGGCCCCCATTACAGAGCCAACACTATGTCCTCTCCACCTCCCTATGCTTGTAAAAGAGGTTGGTTTCATTATGCCCAGAGGTAATCATAGTCACCTCCTAGGATTTCTTTGCTACTAAAACGATTTGCAAAAAAAAAAAGAAAAAAAAACAAAAAGAAGAAAAAAACAAAAAGAAGAGGGTTAGCAAAAGGTAAACATCATTTGAACAAGTAACAGTGAACTCACACTCTAGCGTACCGGATTTAAACGACATGGGAAATGGTGGGAGATCCACCAACATGTCTTTGATAGTGAGCAGCCTGAGGAATGCCCATTCCCTATCCAACCAACTCGCTTATTTACACTTCCCATAAAATTGGGAATACTAGGTTGGATAGGTTCTGAACTCACCCCCAAATTGGCCTATTACATTGGCGCACACATTCCCAGTGGAAGAAAACTCCCATAGGGCCATCTATGCCAACGCCAAGGCATCTGTGTCACTGTGGAAACCACTTTTTTCAATAAAAAACTTCGTAACACATACAAAAATGCATAAATACACTGTTATACCTATGTCTAGCATAGCATGGATTACACGACAAAATACCTTCATAGAACTCACCTTCCAGCATAGTAAACGGTTCTAGGTGGGTTCTGAAAGTAGGTGCCCATGTGATGGGCAAGAAAAAATGTATTGTATAAGTGATACCACTTATACTCAGGCATGTCCCAAATCCAGCTTAAGCATCTTAGGATTTTTGGACATTGGTTGGAACCTTCTCCTTGCTTGGCCCCGATTAACCGATCAATCAAAAATTTCAAAATACCCTGGTTTGCCCTGGGCAATAGGGTTTCTATAATTGCAGCTGCTATCTCTGCTAATGTGTGACCAAACAAGCACACTAAAATGCTAGAGGAGGAATTGTAGGAAGTCCCATGCACCCTACCAGAACCAGACTGCTTGTCGCTCCACATGTGCATGGGGAGGTGGGACATTGGCCACCAGTTTGCTAAGGCAGCACAAAACTCTTACAATCTTTAGGACAATCAAAATAGATTTTAACATGACCTTGCATAACGAAGAGCCAAACGTTAGCACAATGAATGAGCAAAGTTTACGCATAGCATAGCATAACCCTCTGATTATGTATAGCGTAGCGTGATTTCGCAGTTGCAAAATAGAAAAAAAAAACACAATACAAACAAACAACAACAAAGCAAGCCTTGCAGCATAGCATGGTCATCAAACTTCACATAGTGCAACAACACTCAAATGACATGTAATGTAGCAAACATATAGGATCAGGCAGACATGCAGCCATACAACAACGTAATCAACATATCACTATGACAAGTGTAGCAATATGGAAAACTCAACAAAAAAAATTAAGCAACATATTGATATTGCAGATTCAACAACATAGCAAGGTGAGGAACCTAAGGACCTCATGACATGTAGGCATACTACAATAAAAACACTAAGTGCATACAAGTAAGAATTCACTTTACTATAGTTGTCCCAAGCATAATTCAGCCATACAAAATAATTTGCATTGTACTACGATAAACACACGTCTAATTTGTGAAATCGCACAGATAGCCAAACCCTCCTGAGGGCGGCAAGCTATGCTAGCCATGTGCTAAGATGTTAAGATTTGCCGAAACCCCTGCGATAAGGCAGTCCCAAAAATGATGGCTAAGGCGATAGCACATGCGGCTATAGTGTAACATCTGTATAGTCGCTATGGCCAGCTAGCAATAATGGTAGTGTAGTGGTCCAAACGGTAACCAAAATGATGGAAAAAGATGCAGATTTCAATAATAATGATTGCAAAAGTTTGAACAAAAAACCAAGGTGACGTAAGAAATTACTGAGCAAATGGAGCCTCCTCGTGTACTTCAATGTGTGCTTGGGTCAGGCACTTCAAAGTGTCCTTCACTTTGTCCACCTTAGTAAGTTCTTGGTACTTATGTTCACCTTTAGGTGCCATTGCTTCACTCACAGATGCTATTAGCTACTACGCTACACCATTTTTCTTTCTCTCGGCATGATCGCGCTATGCTCTAGATGTGGGCTTTGCACTCTGACAACGAAAACGACAAGTTTACTAGTGGTAAACCCCTATTTATAGCCAACACGGTGAAAATAACTTGCCATTTTCACATCTAGAGAAATGTGGGATGCTCGTATAGCGTAACACTTTCATGTCATAATTTCACTCTAGTGTAGCACCATTATTTGCAACATAATGGGTGGGGCCCAATCGAAAATTTTGTCCCACCTTAAATTAACAACTTACCTTTATGAAGCCTACACTACCTACCACGGTCTGCAAAGACCTTAAGCTAGTGACACTTTATAAAGTCCACATATAGCGGTTTGCAAAGATCTTAAACTAGTAACATTTTGCAACTGTACCTACAACAGTCCGCAAAGACCTTAAACTAGTGAAATTTTGCAACAATACACGTCAATGGTCCGCAAAGACCTTAAACTAGTGAAATTTCATAAAATTCACTCATCAGCAATCTGCAAAGACCTTAAACTAGTGACATTTCATAAAGTCTACTCATCAGCGATCCACAAAGACCTTAAACTAGTAACATTTTATGAAGCCCACCTGTTAATAGTCCGCAAAGACTTAAACTAGTAACTTTACCTTTACAACCTGTTAACAGTCTGCAAAGACCTTAAACTACTAGCCTTAGTTTCCGAACTCCACCTATTAACGGTCTACCATGAGCTTAAACTAGCAAAGTCAATATCTCTTACATGTTCAAATCTACTCACGGTCCGCCAAGACCTTAAACTAGTAACTTGCAAACTTGGCTGAATATTTGATGATCATTGCATGTTTCATTATTGCTTTGCAAGTATTCATTATTATGCACTATTTCTACAAATAGATATCACTTGACCAAACTTCTCTTATTATGGCAGGTTGAACAAGATGGCCATGCAACATGATCTACACTCACTTTTAACCTTGATAGGTCCTCATGGAAAGCTTGCAAGATATCCAAACTTAGAGTCGATAGAATGGGATTCATCTACCGATAACACTATAGCGTCCTTGGAAATGTCCCTAGACTAGCCTGAACATTTGGTCCAATCCTTAGACTTAGAGGCTAGGGATGTGACCAAGGACACTCTCATTGAAGCACCAGTAACGACATCTAGGGGGAAAATAAAAACACTAAAACTAAGTTCCCTCCTAGATGAACAAATGCAAAAGAATGTATCCAAGTCCTTCAAGATAAGATTAAAGTATTTGCATGGTCTTACAATAACATGTTGGGTTTGGACCCATGGCTAATATAACATAACATTGTATTGGACCCACGTGTCAAACCGATCAAACAAAAGGCTTAGAAAATTAAACCAGAAATCACACTAGCTATATGTGATGAGATCACTAAGCTATACCAAGCAGGTTTCATTCACCCAATCAATTACTCAAAATGGATATCAAACATTGTTATAGTCTATAGGAAAATAGGAGGTATATGAATCTATATAGAATTTTGAGATCTAAACAAAGAAATGATTAAAGATGACTTCCCGTTGCCAAGTATCGACCAACTTATAGACACCATGACTGGTCATGCATTATTATCCTTTATGAATGGGTTCTTCGATTACAATCAAATTCGTATCAACCCAGAGCATTAGTTGAAAACTACATTTATGACCCCTTGGGGAATGTTTTGTTACACTATGATGACCTTTGTTTTAAAGAGTTCCGGGTAACTTATCAATGAGCCATAACCTACATATTTAGTGACTACCTCCTAGAGAGACTCAACGATTACGTGGATGACATAGCAGTCAAGTATAAGATGGCTATCGATCATCCCATGGATCTAGAGGTAGTCCTCAAACATTGTCATAGGCATGATTTGTGTCATAACCCAAAGAAATATGTTTTCAGTGTTAGAACTAGATGCATGCTAGGGTTTGTAGTATCAGAGGCTGGAATACGAGTGGACCCTAACAAAGTTAAGGCCATCATTAACCTAGCACCCCCTACTAATCTTAAACAATTATGTGGGTTGCAAGGTAGAGTACAGTTCATCAGAACGTTTATAGCAAGGTTGATTGACAAGTTACACCTCATGCAACACTTACTAAAGAAAGGGATTAACTTTGAGTGGACAACCTAGTGTCAACAAGCCTTCGATGACCTAAAGAAATAGCTTCTACACATCCCAAATATTTATCCACCATAGAGGAATAAGCCTTTCTACATCTACCTTGCCACCTCAGACACATCTATCGTAGCACTATTATGCTAAAAATAAGAAGACAGCTCTAAAACCCCAGTCTATTACTCAAGCCACGCATTAATAGCATATGAAGCCAAATATAACAAGGTGGAAAGGAATTGTCTCTCCCTAGTGCTCACACTAAAAAAGTGGAGACACTATCTATTTTGTAGCCAAGTAAACATTATATGAAAAAGCAATGTACTTTGGGTTGTCATGAACAACCTATATGAAAGTAGCAGGATAGCCCGATGGAAAGCAATAACAGTGGAATTAGATTTACACTATGTAGCCCAATCATCAATGAAAGGACAAGCAATAGCTACCCAGCTTGCAACCTCACCTATTGATGATCAGGTGACCATAGAACCTAAATTCCATGATGAGCATATTAGCAGTGTCAACCTTGTACCATTACATTTCGAGGCCACTTTACATTTTGACGGCACGTCAACCATGTGAGGTGGTAGTGTTGTCATTATCATTACATTCCCCTTTGGGGACATGCAACCTTTTTCTTACCACTTCACGTTCCTTTGTACGAACAACATAGTTGAGTACGAAGGACTCCTTAGGGGCCTCTTAGTTTCCCAATGATTAAAGATTCAACATTTGGGAATTCGAGGTGATTCTCAACTTGTTGTTAATCAAATCACTGAAGTCTAAGCTTGTAAAGCCTCTCACTTATAGTGTTACTGTGATTTGATCAAAAAATTGTTAAAATAGTTCACTACGATGGACATCTAGCATGTGCCACGTGGCAAAAACACTATAGCTGATGCCTTAGCTATACTAGTATTAAATGTGCCACCACACCTATTCGAAACTCTAACAGAGTGCACAAAACCTATTATCCAAGCAGTACATGTGGCCTCCATAAGCGCTACCAATGCCCAAGAGTGGTATGCTAATGTGAAAGCCTACCTATAGCATGGTGAACCTCCACATGGCTTAACACCCTCCCAAAGGGATGCAATCCAAAAGCAAGCACAACAGTATGTCCTCGTAGGAGATAACACCTTGTGTAAATGCTCCTTTGATGAAATACTATTAACTTGCATTGGTGGGGAGGAAGCACAAAAAATTGTTAGTGAATTCCATGAAGGACTATGTGGAGGACACATAGCTCCCAGGGCTGTGGTGGCTAAGATTAGACACCTAGGATATTACTGGCCTTGCATGGAACAAGATTACTTTGCTAAAGTCAAAACATGTGACACGTGGCAACGTCACGCAAATTGTATACACATGTCACCTACTGAGTTGCACCCTATGCAGATCACATGGCCATTTCAATGATGGGGACTAGATATCATAGGATCCATAACACCTAAGTCTTCTATAGGACATAGCTTCATTATTACTGCCACTGAGTACTTTACGAAGTGGACAAAGGCTATCCCCCTTAGGAAAACTATATCTCAACAGGTTTGCCACTTCATCTTAGACAACATTATAACAAAGTTTAGTCTTCCCATGACTATCATGATGAACAATGGGCCATAGTTTAGTAGTGCAGAATCTAGAACCTTTTGTAGCAACCTTGGCATTAAGCAATCTTTTTTGTCGCGATATTACTTGTAGGGTAATGGTGAAGCATAGGCTATAAACAAAGCCATCATCAACTTGCTTAAAAGAATGCTCAACAACAGCAAGAGGCGATGGCACAAGCAAATCCTGTATGTGCTTTGGGCCTACCGTACAACGTCTAGGATGGCTATAGGTAAGACTCCTTGTAGCCTAGTTTACAGATCTAAAGCAATGTTACCTCTCAAATTGTAGGTACCATCACTATGGATGATCCTTTCAAGCATCATGAATGAATCCCAGAACAATGAGTTAAGAATCATCGGTCTCGACTCCCTAGAGGAAGAGCATGCATAGACATTGAGTAATATTGAATGGTATTAGGAAAAGTAGCAACAAAAGAATCATGCAGACCTACATTGATGGCCAATTAAAAAGAGGTACCTAGTCCTCAAAGCTATGTGTGAACATGTAGACAAGTTTTTGAAAAATTGGGAAGGTTCATTCGTAGTCACAAGAGACTACAAGAAGGGAGCCTTCAAGCTGGTAGCCATGGATGAAAAAGAGTTTGCAAATATTGTGAACCATTTATACTTGAAGTTTTACTACATCTAATACAGAAGAAAGGTAAGCATTCATAGTGCGCTACAACTATAAATTGGCACCCATAGTCTGCTATGACTATAAACTGGCATCCATAGCTTGCTATGACTATAAACTAGCATAGATAGTCTGGCATGACTATAAAATAGCATAGAACAACCACTATGATGTTAAACTGGTGTAGAGAGTTTGCTATGACCTTAAATTGGCCCATCCACTATCTGCTATGATGAGAAACTAGCACAACGGTCTGCTAGGACCTTAAACTAGCATAGCGGTTTGCCAGGATGTTAAACTAGCACATTGTGGTCTACTGGGACCTTAAACCAATACATCAGATGGTCTACCAGGACCTTAAACTAGGTTTGTGGCACAATGTTCCCAACTTGCATCCACGACCATTCAAATAAGTGAGTGTGGATAGTGCCCACACGGGGTGGGACGTTGCAGTTCCAGAATGCAGTTCATGATGACAAGAGAATACCCTATGGAACATATGCTATGCCACTATCCCAGGAATCTTGCTAATCCTTTGGAGATGTCATTGGACATCTTGCTAATCTTTCTGAGCTACCACCACCGCAACCCATTGCCTTGGCAGTAGCTTCTGTTGTCAGCATCTGCTGTTGGAGTCCTAGCACTATTGTGGCCTAGTCACAAAGTTTCTACCCTCCAACCCCCACCATCGTCTGAGCTCAATAGACATTTAGTTGTTAGGCCTCTTCACTTACAGTTGAATTGCATGATGTTTGCCTTGGGCGGGGACTCCTGAGCACTCGCATCGCTATAACTCCTAGCCCCCTTGGTGTTGGCTTACTTAATTTGCTACTATCAGAACCACTACTAGCCTTCCTTCTTTGGATGTGAAATGCCTCAACAACAATGCTAGCCACTTCAATGGTATCTCAAGCAAGTAAGTCCTTTGCCTAACTGCACTTCATGGTTACATTTCTCTAGTCTACTTTTTGTTGTGCCTGTAGGATGAGAGCCAAGACGACGTCACTCAGAAATGCATTTCCCTAGGAGAACAGGACACTACAACGTTTTGAGGTAATCGCTTTGACTAGCTCAACTACTTGGGAGTGCACATCCTACCCTTCCCATTTACCCTTGTCATCTCATTCATTACACCCCAGTTTCCCCTTTTACACCTCCTTTACAAGCTTTCCCATTGCATGTAAAGCCCTCCCATATGCTCAACCACAAAGTCCATGATGCATGTAACACAACTCACCACATGGGAAGTATTTGTAGGTAGGTCAAAGTCCCACATGGATGTAACGCAACTCATCCTAGGGAGGAAACACCTATCCTAGAAAAACAAGGTTGTTTGCAAATGAATATGGCTAAACAGCAAAAGAAAAGCGCACCAGCGTAACAGAGCTAAAAAAAAGAGCATGTGCCCAAAACAAGTGGCACACTAGCTATCTTACAATGACCATCTCTAAGAATCCCAACAAGAGGTTAGAAGCCAGTAGAAGAAAGATACCTACGCATGCTAATTCCCTCATAAGCACTTTGATGAGGGATCACACAACAATTCATCTTTCCTTCTCCTGAACTTGTCCCCTCAAATACATCCTTTTTCTCCATTTTCCTACATAGCTATCCTGGCACTCCCAAGCATAGCAAAGTGACATATGAGCAACCACCGAAGAGTGATGTTGGTTTCTTACCCCCCATGGTGTTTCATATTCTTTGTCAGTGTCTATCAGGTGAATCCTCCAGACATCGACAAAGAGGGACCTATGAAACACCATAAAATTTTAGGACTCTCATGCTTCAACAGAGTCCTAAAATTTAGGCAAGGATTTACACAAGTGCAGCTTCATGATGGTTTACACTAAGGGTACACTGTCTATTTTGGCAAGTGTTCTACCTCCAAGTTTGATAGGCTCACTAGACTCTCCAGCCTGCCCAACTAGACAATCAACCTGGCTAACAATTTATGTAGAAACTAGGCTAGGAGTTGTCAAATGTGTTTGGGATGAGCAAAAAAGTTTGGAAAGTTTTCTAGTGAAGAAGTCTACTATACTATGCTACACTATGCAGTGTAGCAAGCCTTGAAAAATAGTTACTCAAGTGTCCAAGTGCGAAGTAACAAAGTGATTGCGAAGAAAAGGTAGGATTTAGTTAACACAAGATGCTACACTATGTTATGCTATGTAGCATAGCAAAAGCAAAGTGGAAAGGTCCATCTTGCCAAGTGATTCCAATAAGAAAACGACACCTTGACAAGACTTTGGCCTCCAAAATTTCTTGCCCCACTTAATCCACAGGCCTTAAGAAAAGTTTCTTGCTAGAAATTGGTGAATTAAACAAGGAAGCAGGATACACTAGCCACTACACTGTGCTATGCTACATAGCATAGCACAACATAGCAATGATGCAAAAGAAAAAGTGTTTCAAATGTGAGTTCAGCAAGTTGAAAGGCTTCCCAACATGAAGGAAAAAAGTTGTAGTTATTAGCATCATTAAGCCTTAGACAAATGCTTTTCAGCTCCAACATAACTTTTAGCCAAGACCAGTGGCTATGCTATGCTATGCTACGTAACATAGCATAGCATAGCAAGTAGCCACTTATTCTATGCCAATGTGCTCAACAACATGAGAAATGCAACACTAGTACAAGAACATCAAGACGTCTTCGGGAAACACTAGAACTTGTTGACAACAATCTTCCTTACTCAGGTATCTCCTTGGTGGAATCAACAATTTCACTCCATGTTGCACACCGCCTAGTTAGCCCCCAAAACATTTTTCCTACACTTGACCCTACTCGTAAGAGCAGGGGAGATGTAGTCCTAGAGCATAGAATCCATTTCGCTTGCACTATTAGCACACTAGATCTTTACACGTGTAGTTCAAATGGTATAGTCATAGTGTAGCAGAGTTTATGTCCAGTATCGCACACCTACATGGTATAGACATGTTAGCATTTTGTGGGGTCCAGGACATGTGGCATCTAGACCATATTTCTCTCCTACTCCTAGCCCTATAAATACCCCAACAAACAACACTCAAAGGGCTTGCATTTTGGCATTAACAAGAGGAGTTGGCTTGTTGGCTTTTTGCATTGGCTAGTTAGCTTTTGAGTTAGCTTTCAGAAGGCATTGTTGGCATTTTTCTTGAGCATTCTAGTTATCTTTGAACTCTCTGGTTGGCTCCAAACATCCCTTTGTGAGTCAAGCATTTTGACATCCTAGAAAATCAATCGGCAAGTAGAAGAGACTATGACTATACCACTTGGTGTAAGCAGTGTCTCTTCGGCATTGCATAACCTATTGTACACCTTTTCAAATAAGGCAAAGAATCAAATCTATGACTTTGGGATAGTGCATTTTCTCACACAAGTTTGTTTTGCTATCTTCTTGTTAAAATTGTTGTTTTGCACTATCTTCGTCATTTTGCATTTATCAATCATCAATTTATCTTACATGTTTCTCTTTCTGAAAAAAATGTTTACGTAAGGTTAAGATACACTGATTAAGTCCCTATCTAATTGACCAGATGGTTCAGGGTGCCCTACTTCCATCTTTCCCCAACACAGCCCTCGTACGGATTCGGGGTTAAACTGTTCACCTGACAACCTCTCGGTGTTCTAGCCATCGACGTTTTCGGTCATTACAACTCTTGAGTAGAAAGGGATGCTATTGAAGGTGATCAAAAAATTTCCAACAACATTTTCTTGGTCATATCTTGAACTCATAGGGATTGATCCTAGGATATGCCAACATCACATCTATACCAATTTTCCCATGGAGCCAAAGAGATAGTTGAAATAGTAGCTAAACCCCAAATTGAAATAAATTTTCAAAGAGAAATTGAACTCCTCAAGGAGAGGTTTAGTTATCCAATTCTAGATAGTGAGTGTATTAGTCCATTTGTAACTATGCCAAAGAAAGGTGGCAAATGGTAGGTCTATATTCATTTCAGGATGTTGAACATGGTAACATTCAAAGATCATTTTCCATTGCCATTTGTGGACCAAGTGTTGGATACTATTTCTGGGAATTGCTAATATAGGTTCCTATATGGTTATAGTGGCTATAACCAAATTCAGATTGGACTCAAGGATTAGGCCAAAACAAGTGCAATAAATGAACAAGTGCTTGATGAAATAGAATGGTACAATGACATTCTCACTTATCTTCCCACTTAAGAGATGCCACAAGAGTTAGAACACTGAAAGAAACAACAGTTTTTTCATTAGGCAAAATTCTTCATGGAGATTAATGGACATCTTTACAAGGTGTGTGTTGATGGCCTAGTTCATTGATGTGTTTCTAATGTTGACCAACTACACATTTTCCAAGATGCTCATGAGGGTCCTTATGGGGGCCATTATGTAAGGAGATGCATGACCATGAAAATCCTGATGGAAGGATACTATTGGTCGACAATCTTCAATGATGCCCACTTATTTGTTGGCTCTTGTGAACATGTTCAATAAGATGGTGGGATGACTACTCAAATAGAGGGATCTTAGTGGTGGATCTAACAACTAGAATCCTTCAACATTTGAAGCATAGGCTTCATGAGTCCCATCACATCCATGTTAAATGGAAAGGCTTAATAGTCACTGTTAACTTTTATACAAAATGGGCAGAAGTAGCAGTTGTCACTGACTATACAGAGTCCACTACTACACAGTTTGTAAAAAAAAAAAAAACATTTTGTAAATAGGTTTGGAGTGCCATGTGTACTGATTTCTAATAATGGTACTTATTTTACAGGTGTTACTTTTTGCAAGCTCATGCAATGCTTGGGGGTAGAACATAAATTAAAAACACCCTACCACATCCAAGCCAATGGTCAAGCAGAAGTTACCAATAGGAAGATCACAAAAATCTTAACAAGAACAATTAGCAAATATAGGAGAGACTAGAGCATAAAACATAATGATTTCCTCTAGGCATACCACTCAACATGGAAACTCCTTATATGCTACTCTCCCTTTGAGTTGTTGTACCAAAAATTACCAGCTCTTACAATTTAATTTGAGCTCCGTACACTTTCAACAACTTGTGACTTTGACCTTGACCTAAGCCTAGCACAAAAAGAAAGATTGATAAGCCTTAATGTGCTAAATGAGAATTAATTAGTCACCCTATCCTTGAATGAAGTGCATAAAACATTTAGTAAATAATGCCATGACCTTAGGATAAGGAAAGTGAAATTTCAATACAACGATAGGGTTCTCTACTAGAATTGCACACATGTACTTCAACAAATGTAGTTCCAAATGTTGTGAGAAGGGCGTTACATCATTTATGAGTCTTTTCTTCTGGGATCATGTTAATTTACAAACCTGAGAGCCAAAACAAAAAGTAGTTGGTCAACACACAACAAGTCAAACCTTTCCATGAGCCCATGTAAGCTACTGTAATCAATGCCTCATTGGATGTACAACCATGCTTAATCTTTTAGATCTCTTCCTTTCAACTTAGTTATGGGGGAGGTGGCCATCCATGCTAATATATTAAGTGGCTCCTTAGGTTTTATACTTTTTTGTTTTACAACATCATTATTATGTTTTATTTTTCTTGAATATTTTTACAATTTCTTGTATACTTTACTTTATTTTGGTGTGTATTTTTCTTGCCTTCTAATAAAAAGTGCTTTATTTCCAACAGGACTCATCAATGATGTAGCTAGTTACTAATGGTGGTTTGTACCTAATGTTTTTTATTACTAATGACTAATTACTATTTTTGAATTTTGATGGTTGATAACTAAGAAGAGATTCTCTTTCATGGAATAGGTAGTGAGTTCACATCATCCATCCATCTACCAACTTTATAGTTTTCCTGGTCTTGGAAATATGAGGTCCCTTTTTCATTAATGAAATTTTTAATAAACTTGTGACCTTGGTAGTTTCCAAACTTGGGAAAGATTCAAAGGTTTGAAAAGGTTGTGACTTTAAGGGGATTCAATACTCTTTATGCCTCTTTGCTTGCTTGAGTGCATGTGTGCTTTCATGGATTTCTTACTGTTCTGTGTTGATGAATAACAAGAAGTTGAATAAATATTTACATGGTGTGGTTCCTATCCAAAAATTCATAAAAACATAAAATGTTCAAAAGAATGATGGGAATTCAAGGCACGTCCCTTAGACAAAATAAATGGGCTACAAGCATTGGTTATGGGACTAGAAAAACATGTTACCCATGCCTGAAGGTCCCCTCTAACTAAGGCTCTTTCTTAATTCTTGCTTCTCTTTTCTTCTAAAATAAGGAATGCTGATTGTCTATGGGAGCATTCTTGTATCTTAAGGGGGTGGACTGGTTCTAGAGTGGTGATGTGAAGTCACTAAAAGTGGTTGGTTTTGGTCTGGACTAAGGTTGAACTTTATCAGGTCATTTAAATATTAAATTCACAAGGGACTTCATTTGACCATGATTGGGACATCCATTCCATTCTCTATCTCATCCATCAATGCTCTTCATAACTTACCCCCTATTGATTTTCATGTTTTTGCTTAATGTCTTATTTTGATGTGTTGAAATTCTTAGGTAGATTCTTCAAGTTTTAGTCCTTAATGTTTTGTAGCCATTAATCAACTATGGGATCCATGAACTTCTTAGTTGAGGTTATGCAAGGGCAAAAAGGGCATAAGCCTACTATGAGGAGGACCCACTTGCATAGCTCTTTGTTGGACTAGTTAAGTCCCTTATCTTTAGAGATTTTGGTATAATCAAATACTTTACATTCCCCATTGGTTGCATCTAATTGTGTTTTCCTTAAGGCATTTCTCCAATCATTCTCCATCTTTTGTGAACTCTCAAACCCTCTTCATATATTTCATTGTGTTCTTGGCTTTGGACTTCCATTTGACTACAATTTTATTCAAAAACTCCTTATATTTTTCAAATTTTGACTTAGTTAGTGGTGGTCAATAGCTGCATTGACTAGGCCTAGTTGACATAGCTGACCGCATCAACTAGGCCTCATTGATGAGTGGAAAAATTCTATAAATAGCACCCACCACTTAGGAATTTTTTTGCCATTTTATTCAAACATAAGAGAATTTTTTGCAATTTTTTAGAGCTCACAACCTTCTAGAGTTCATAACTTTCAATCCATTTGTTTGATTCACTCCGTTCTTCAGCCTTGCAACTTGCAGAGGTACGATTTTCATTGTGGGGTTCATAAACCTTAGGTTTTTGATAGATAAATTTTTAGAATTTTTCTAACTTTCCCATGGGTTTAATAATTAAAATAATATTAAATCATCAACCTATGAGAGTTAAAAACTCCAACACACTCTGGTAATCTATCTAATCAGATAATATTAAAATAATCAAATAGGCCATGGTTACAACTTAGCCTAGTGTAACTACCCTAAGAGATATGGTATTCCAAATGTTTCAAAGTTATAGATTAAGTGCTAATCCTTGGTCATGTTGTGATTAAAAATGACATGTAGACCAAAATGCCTATAGGAAGGAGAACCATCTCAACCTAGGGACAAATGACCATCAATTGGAAGGGAGCAACAAGAACAAGCCCAAGAGTAGGCAGTAGAAACTCATGTAACAAGACCTCTTTAAGAGGAGTCTAAAGTGAGATTCGTTTAATATATTCTTGAGGAAGTAGTTGTAATAGAACAATCCCATTGATATGAGGCATCAAGATTAGTGCCAAGATTAGAGGTCACATTAACTCAAGCTTGCCTTGATTAGATTGAGCCTCATGACATCCAACACTCAGTTCTCCAAGAATTGAACTTTGGACTATTGTTAGAACATGCTTCACTAGAAGTTAAGATGTAATTGTAGAACTCTTCCATGTGGCCAATCATCACTTCTAGTGGAGAGTGGTACATGAAAGAGACATATCTCTTCTAGAATAGTAGGAGGGTAGGAACCTCTATGAAGATCAAGAACATTTAGGTGTCTTACTTAGTGGAAGCTATTGTGTAGGCCTTGGGGTTTCCTAATATTGGAAAAAAATTGGTAGAAATATCTACACAAGAAAACCTGGAGGAAAAGGAGTGGACCCAACAATGTAATGGAGTGGACCACAAGGAGTATGATGCACTCGCCTTGGTGGAGCATGCATATTTTAAGATAGCAGCCTATCACCTCAATCCAACAGTGAGGCCCAGTAAGGTGACTACCTTTTTTTCCTATGTGTATGTTGATCCAAATGAAAAATTCCATGTGCACCTTCCATAGTTGATCTATCTAGAGGTAGAGAAGTGATTTAAGAAAAACAAACTTGGAAGGAAGGCCCTGCCCTTTCCCTACCTCATCAGAAAATTATATAAAAGGATAGGAATAGTTCACTATGCCAATGATACACTCTAGCATACTCCTACTCTAGCATACTTCTTCTACCTCTTTGGCATTAATGATGAAGGAAAAGACCCCTTCCACAACCAAGAAAGAAGAGTAGCAATAATGACCTCCATTTTCCACTCACAAAACAATGTCAAAGTCCTGCATTGCCCTTGAATGAATGCATGAGATCCAAGAGCAGCTCTTGCATGAGAAGAAGTAGTGAGTAGGAGTGAGTGATGACAATCCATTTGTGTATCACGTAGCAATGAGCCACCTCAACAAAGTGGCTCAAAACATCAGCCAAATCAAGGGAGGTGGACCAATCTTTTTAGCCCAAATAACATAGCTACTCACGAGATCAAATCCTAGCACTCGAGAGGTAACATTCTCTCTCTTACAATAGTAGAAATTTTTAGACATCTCTAGGAATGTTGCTACTTTCTCAGTGTGTCTAGAAAATGGTGTGGGGGCAACTACCTTGGTGATGTGGCACTATGGGCAGAAGACAACATTAGAGGTGGTTGTTGATGAAATTGTTGAGGCATTAAATGCACCTGTGGCATTTCTACTAGATTTTTTTGCACTTCTAGATTCATAGGAATAATTAGTGGAAAATTAAATATAGCCTAGCACAAAGAGTTGTTGTAACAACTAGCACAAACTAGGCAACTAATTTTGAATGTCCTTGGCCTTCTAGATATAATCACTATAACCTAGTCGGAGCTATTGAAAGAAAGGGATAAATGCATTATTATGAAGGTGCAAGTTGAAATAGCCTAGGCTCAAAACCGGCACCTAGATGCAAAGGTTGTTGAATTAAGAGCTTGGAGGAGCTATGGCAAAGAACTGTGTGTGTTCACTGCTGCATTAATCATGTGTAAATGCTAGGTTCTACCACCTTAATTCTGTATGTCTCTACATGCTCCAAAGTGCACATAAATGTTAGAATTTTTTTTGTTTGTGTAAAGTTAAGTTGTAAATAGACATAGGTGACAAGATAGAGAAATATGAAACTTTGAAGTTATGAATTATGTTTTTCTCATCTATCAACAACCTTCCTAAACATAGCTTGAGCATTCAACTAAAGGTAATAATAACATAGTTGAGATTTCTATTCATAATTTAGTCTTTCAAACTCAAGTATATTCCATTGGTTGAGTAGATCATGTAACTGTTTAAGTTGATGCACTTTGAAAACAACATTTCAATATGGAAAAATAAGTTACACCAATGCTTAAGTCGGTGGATGTTAGGTTTCTAGATTTGACTTATTGGTGTAAACACTGTTTATTTTGTTGGTCATGATTAGCACTCATGCTACTTTAATTTGTTGAAGAAAATGTAAGGAAGAGACTATTAATTCTGCAAATGGTTTGCATCATGGATAATTGTATATAACTTGCACCAAATTTTTAAATACATTTGCTAGTCCAACTCAATACTACTAATCAAGGCTAATCAAAATTCAAGACTTCTGCACAAATATTGGAAATTCAAAACTGAATAATGTGGAATTATTCCAATATATTTTAGGTCTAGACGTTATGCAACCACCTTCTTTTTCATTATTAAAGATTACTTTTGTTTGTCAAAATTATTCTTTTGAAATCTTATGCTTGATTTTTTAACTATATATATACATGTCACTTGGGCTTTTCTTTGTGTGTTTGTTCATACCAATAGAACTTTTGCTAAGCTAAAACCAAACATCATCATCTTATTCCTATCTCAATAATATTACATTAAGTAAAGTTTTCTTTTGCCTCTAATCATTTTGACTTAGGTAAGAGATAAAGAAATATGATAGATGACATAAGAGTTGAAGACTAATGTATTTGTAATCATAGCTTAATAAATTACATCTAGTTTATGAAAATGTATAGAATAGATATAGAAAATGTATAGAATAAATATATATTTGGTTTACTCTAGACCACTTTGAACGGAAAATCTAAAGAAAGAAACTAAACATTAACATAGGAAAAGGAGGAAGTATTAGTAATTTTGAACAAAGGTGAGTCTTTCTATGTATTTTAGGCTTGTAGCATTACCAAATATTAATAATCAACTAATGCATGCTATTTATCATGGCCCTGTGTGATAGCATGGGAGATGTTGGTATCAACACTTTGTCCCCAAACTAGAAANGACCAACTTATCTTAGATCATAGGTAGCCACAACTTTTGGATTTTTCCTTAGGGCTCTTTTTTTTTTGACATTTTGAAAGGGAATGAGTGAAAATGGATTATTTCCTTTTTTGTTTTTGAATTTTGAGAAAATAGGTTCAAAACAGGAACAAGGGCTAGGATGAGGATTGTTGCTGAACCTCTTCACACTCAAGACCTTATTACATTGCCAATGAACATGGTCCTCATTATTTTTTTTTTGTCTTTTTTTTTTCTGAGGAAACTTTGCTTATGGTGTACTTCTTTCTAAAGGTAGGAATTCCAACATGAGTTTGGTTGATTATCTACACTACCAAAGAACATGATCCTTTTGGAACTTTGCCTATGATGTAGTTCAACCCTCATGTATATGCTTTTTAATTATGATATCATAGAAAGTATTTTGGGTAGCTAAGGGTTCTCAAGTGGAGATAAAAATTCTTCACCTTGTTGCTTATAGGATAGCCATGGATCATTATACTTAAGGGCTGGGGCTTAGGAGAGGGAAAATGGGATTTTCCAAGGTCACTTAGTGATTATGGCTAACCATTCTCCAACGTCACATATCCTACACTTACATGATCATGATGATTACATGATAAGTAGCATAAATCCCATCCTTCACAATCCAACATAATAAATAAAACTAAAACATTGAAAAAGACTGAGAAGAATTATAGCATTCTTGAAATATATAATATAAAGGAAATATCATGTAATAGTAATAGGATATATCATATAAAGCATTATGCTTACATTATTTTTCCATGGTGTTATGATGACTCAATGCCTAGTAACTCAAAAAATCATAATGATTATTAAAATCATATGAAAAGCACAAATCAAACCAAAACCAATATGCTAAGAAAGGGATGATGGAAGTGCAAAGAAAATATGCAAATGCAACTATATACAAATGAAATGCATGGCGAAGGGGAAGAAAATGTGCAACTAAGAATCTACTAGGTGTCCACATGTGGCACCTAAGTAGAAATGCTTTAGATGGAATGCATTAACATTCTTATGTAACTTATGTCCTTGCAAATATTTTGTACACATTGGGGCCAATGACATTTGTAGCTTGGAATGGGCCTAACCACATAGGAAAGAACTTACTTTGAGGAACTGTTTGACAAGATGCTCTATCTCTCTTAAGGACTAGATCTCCTATTTTAAAGACTTTACCTGCACATCTCTTGTCAAATCACCTTGTAATAATTTGTTGATGATCAAGATTACAAAAATTGATACATGATCGTAATTCACTTGTTTTTTTTCTATTAGGCACTAAATTTGATTGTTTCATAAGATGAATAATTTTAAATCCTAGAAGTTCATAAAATTCTTATTTCATATAAATTTCAATATTAGGTCTAACAAGTCTAAGTGTTTGTAAGTCATTGAATACAGCTTCTCTAGGAACATGTTTAATAGATATATCATCAAAATTTGGTGCAACTTCTAATGTTTTAAGGGATAGAATCTCATTTATATCATTATACTCTCCTAATGGTGGTGGGTCACCCAGAAGAAATTCCTTTCTATCTTGTTGATGATGAGGTAAAGTATCTTCATAGATTTCTTCATATTCACTAGAAGTGAAAGGATATTTTTTTGCAATTTCACTCTCATGGTCATTTATAATGTATTCGCCAAGTCCAACTTCAATAACTCTAGTATAAAGATTAGTATCTTAACTTTCCAAAGATTTATTTTGTTGATCAAAAGTTGTTACCACTTGTTTATAGAAAGGCTCTCTTGATATGAGCATATATTCATATTTTCCTTTAATAGGAATTAATAATTCTAATAAGTCTAACCTAAAGAAGCCCCCAAACTTGGCTTCAAAAGTCCTAGATAAGAGCACACCATAAGTGGGTGACATATCAACTACTAAGATATTTTTGTAACATGTAAATGTAGGGTATTTTTTAAGTTGTACTTTCACTATTTTTAATGACCCTACTATAGGTATGTTAGACCCATCGAGTTGTATTACACTTCTCGCTTGTGGTAGCATCCATGCTTCTAAGGTTTTACATACCTCAAGGGGAATAACACTAATGGTTGCTCTAGAATCCATAAAAAAATTATGAACATTATTTCCTAAAATAATCAAAGTTCTTAGAAAAGGAGGTTGCTCCTTCTTGCTCATCATGGAATTGCTTGCATTTTGTATTGATAATGTGTTAGGACTTTTTGTGAAGTGAACTTGCCTTTGAGGAGTTGGAGATTTTTGTTTAATGGTTTTAAGTCTATGAACTATTTCTTGAATCACATCTTTCATTTCATTAAAATGTAAAAGGTCATATAGTGAAATGTTGGCATTAAGTTTATTCAAATCCTCATGTTCATCTTTGGTTTCTTATTGAGGTGGAGTTCTTCTAAGTATAAAAGGAGGGTTTGGTCATTATGGGGCATTTGTTTGGGATAGTTCAGTTTGATTACTTGTGTTATTTTGACTAGGAGATCTTCTATTTGGAGGAGTATAAGGATCATTCTTAGTTTGTTATTGTGTGTTGTTCATAATGTTAAGAAGTCTATCGTAGTGAGTGTTATGTGGGTTGGGGTCACTTACCATAACTTGTTCCAGTGAGGGAACCTCTTCATTTTCAATTTCATGAGGTATATTAAGGACCACAACAAGGGCTTTCTCATTTTGTTGACTCTAGGCATTGTCATCATATAGTACTAAAAATTAATGATAAGTTTTCTTAGAGTGTTGCCTAGTGTTATGAAGATGACAATAATTGTCATTGATTGAAGTACTTGGATTTTTAGATTTTGTAGGAAAGATTGATTGTTGTTTTGCTTTAGTTCAACTACTTCATTGGAAAGATTTTCAAGTGAAGTTAATAGCTAAATAATATGATTTTGAGGTTAAGTTAGGGGTTCAATAGGATTAGATATCCCATTTGGGTTTGTAATGGATTGAATTAAGGCCTTCAATTGTTCATCATTCAAACCAATGTTAGGTGGTAGAAATGAAGGAGACATTGAACTTTGAAGATAACTGTTTGAAGGTTGAGTCAGTTGAAGGGGAGTGGGAGTTTGAAACATGGTATTGGTCCCTAGAAAAGTTGGTAAAGGTAGAAGACTAGATTGCAAAGGGTTACTAACACTCATAATCTTGAATTAGGTTTGAATATTATTCATGAGGGTAATTTGTTCTAACTTGATAGCTTTAGCCATCGCTCCTTGCATTTTTGTTATGTTGGGATCAGATTTGATGGCATAGGTAAAGAATGGATTAATGATGGACAAGTAAAAATTGAGGATGCCACTAGGTTGTGGACACATCTCATGTGATATATAAGAAAATTGATGGAGGAATCTTAGGTTGTAATCCTAGACATTTTCCCAAGTATTTTCCTTAAGCTTGTGAAATTGCTTAATGCTATGGTTGACCTAGTGAACTCGCCAAACTAAAGTAAGAACTTATTTTTAAATTGTTGCCATGAGTTAATGGAGGCATTAGGGAGCATTGAAAACCATTATGTGGATTTACTCCTAAAAGTTTTCATAAATATGCTACATGTTATGTCATTTTATAGAATGTTATGAATCCCTAGTAAGGTTTCAAAACATTATATATGTTGGCAAGCATCATTAGTAGGGGTTGCTAGATCGAAGAACAAGTTTATGTTTTGGAGTGATTTTGGGATATCTTGGTAGTTGGTGAAGTTAAAGGGGTTGTTCACCAAGGGAGATGGGGATTGGTTGACTGCCATCTTAGTTTGAGTTCTCTTAGGAATAGAACTTGCAAATCATGAAGCTCATTGCTTTCTTAAAGTAAAGCGATGGGTACTTGGTCAATTAAGGGCAAAGGTAAATGATTTTTGTTAGGAGCATTTGCTCATAAAATGAAAATTATAAAATATGAATGCTAAAATAAGACTATAAGATTAAGTAAAAATAAAAATATTGAAATAATATTATTTTTTAATAAAAAACTAAAATATACTATTTAAAAGAAAAAAATTTAAAATAATAAATGTAGGAAATTGCAATATATAAATTTTTTTAAAAAAGTGAAATGTGAAATTTCAGAAAAGTAAAATTTAAAATTGAATGATTAATAAGACCACCTCACCAAAGTCAAGACTTAGGTAAGGACAACAAAAATCAGAACTAGAAAAAGAAGGTTTAGGATTCCAATAATGAAAATGACAATTTTCAAAAAATAAGAAACATCAATTTTTTAAAAAGTAGAAAATAAAGGGTCCAGAGATAGGGTTTCTCAAAAGAAAGCACAAGAAGATAAAATTTAGGGATACAATAGTTTTGAAACAGTGAAAATGAAAGTTTCAGGAATGAAAACAGAATAAGAACCAGAAAAGAAGAAAAAATTGATAATTTTTTGAAATAGAAATGGAAAAAAAGGTAGAAAAACAACCCTACTTCAAGCTTCAAAAAGGTATTGATGCATAAATTTTGGAAGCACCAACACCAAGAAAGGAAACTCATTTGAGAAGACTACTACCTAGGATGCCTCTCGTATGGGTACAGAAATCCAAGAATAGTCTTAGCTAGAGAGGGCTATGTGACATTCCAAAAAGTAAATTAAAATAGAAAATTAGAAATTTTTTTAATTGAATAAAATTATTAAATTTCAACACTTGATGAGAAATAGTAAAATGAATACAAAATTTAAAATTCTTCCTAGTCTCTTACTGTTACCGCTTGCTGTTGTTGGTTGTTGCCTAATGTTCGGTCACCCAATAGTAGTACCACATATGTGTAGGAAGAGGATAGGAATGATGAGGAGCACCCTAAATAGTGATACAAGCACCATGAAAATATGATCTCAATCATTAGTAGGATCAGTTCCTCTACCTTGTTTTCCACTATCAATTGTTCATTGATAGTTGACCATTGACCATCGTTGTTCATGCTACATGTTGCCACATAGACTGTCAGTTATGGCATCACTATTGTAGGCCTTGGTTACCATCATTTCCCTACTGATGCACCTATCACCACTGATCTTATGGTTACCATTGTTGTTGATGCATGCGTGGTGGCTATCGACAAAAAAGCCCCAGTTGCTACAAGAACTCATTGCTTCTCTATCACTGCTGTGTTGACTACTACCATTGTCATTGATAGATAGATGACGTGACTCTACTACTACTGATTACCGCCTATTTCCTGTGATGATGCCTCATGCACAACCTCATCAGTTGCACTGCTACTGCAGAGAAAGAGGAGAGAGAGATCACCTATTATAGTTTACATGAGGTTGTAACTACTGTTGTTCAACAGCCTACTGTGTTTGCCACGGTCATGCCATGTGTCACCTTTACCACTAGGACACCTTTGACATGCACCATCGGTAGAGGTTGTCATTTCTATGTTGATTGATTCCACTAATGGGAACCTCTAACATGCACCATGTAGTCATCGTGTACATCCCTACTACCATGCACCAACGTGCATGTGGCTCCACTACCACATGCCTTGTTGGAAAGAGGAGAGGCTACCTAATCATCCACAATCATGGTTCTATGTGTCGGAGAGATTGAGATCTCCTATTCCTATCTACTAGTGTGAGAGGGAAGGTCGATGATCCTTCATCTATCACACAAGACACCAGCTTTTATAACCACTCCCACATTTCTTTAAATTCCCACATCTTATGTCTACCACTACCGCATGTTCGCCTGCTATTACTTCCACCACCTAGGCCATTACATAACTATCATAACACCCGAGACCATCATCCCACATCTGATACTATCATGACAATTGTAAGTAATCACCATTTGATAAATGTAATAATTTCACTTGGTGTTAACACTTGTGCTTGCTTCAATTACTATGATCTTGTGGGGGGCTATGGCGACGAATAACATGTGTTCACTATTGCATTAATCAGGTGCAAATGCTAGGTTCTACCATCTTAATTCTGTATGTCTCTGCATGCTCCAAAGTGCACATAAATGTTAGAATTTTTTTTGTTGGTGCAAAGTTAAGTTGTAAATAGACATAGATGACAAGATAGAGAAAAATGAAACTTTTAAGCTACAAATTATGTTTTTCTCATCTATCAATAACCTTCTTGAACATAGCTTGAGCATTGAACTGAAGGTAATAATAACATAGTTGAGATTTCTATTCATAAGTCAATCTTTCAAAATCAAGTATATTCCATTGGTCAAATATATCATGTAACTATTTAAGTTCATGCACTTTGAAAATAACATTTTATTTTGGGAAAAAAAGTTACATTAATGCTTTAGTTGGCAGACGCTAGGTTTCTAGATTTGACTTATTGGTGTAAAGACTATTTAGTTTGTTGGTAGCAATTAGCGCTTGTGCTAATTTAATTTATTGGAGTAATTGTAAGGAAGAGACTGTTAATGCAGTGAATGGTTTGCATCATGGATAATTATATATAACTTTCACCAAATTTTTAAATACATTTTCCAGTCTGACTCAATACTACCAATCAAGGCTAATCAAAATTCAAGACTTCTGCACAAATATTGCAAATTGAAAATTGAACGATGTGGAATTATTCCAATATATTTCAATTCTAGATGTCACAAAATGACCCTCTTTTTCATTATTAAAGATTACTTTTTTTTTTCAAAATTACTCTTTTGGAATCTTATGCTCACTTTTTGAACTATATGTATGTCACTTTGGCTTTTCTTTGTGTGTTGGTTCATACCAATAAAACTTTTGATAAGCTGAAACCAAACATCATCATCTTACCCCTATCTTAATAACATTATGTTAAGTAAAGTTTTCTTTTGACTCCAATCATTTTAACTTAGGTAAGAGCTAAAGAAATATGACTGATGATGTAAGAGTTGAAGACTAATGTATTTGTAATCAGAGATGAAATCAAATAGCTTAACAAATTGCCTCTAGTTTATGAAAATATACAGAATAGATATAGAAAATATACAAAATAGATATATATTTTCTTTACTCTAGACCACTTTGAACAGAAAAGCTAAAGAAAGAAACTAAACATTAACATAATAAAATGAAGAAGTACTAGTAATTTCCAACAATGGTGAGTCTTTTTATGTATTTCAAGCTTGTAGCATTATCAAATATCAATAAGTAGCTAATGCATGCTATTGATGATTGCCCTATGTGATAGTATGGGATATGTTGGTATCAAGAGATAGGTTTCCAAATCTCTCTTCCTTGCTAGAGTTGTTGGAGGGTCTCATTTACGTTTGCCTTCACCAACTAGATGTTCTTTTCATTAACTTCTTTCTGTAGAGTAACTTGATTCCTATACTAATTTTTAACTCTCTCAAATTTAAGAGCCCTTGAATTCCATGTGGCTACTTTGATTGTAGTCTTTTGCTAAAGAGCATAGATCTCCTTTATGGAGAGGTTTTTATTTTGTATTGCCAATCTCCTCAACTTAGTGTTCACTTTGGCTAGTTGCTCTTACTGTTGATGGATGAAATCTGCCATTTGCTATTTTTATGCATCAACATTTCATAGGTAATGATTCTCTATGGTCAAATGTACATTCTCTTAGTAGGTATGATCCAAGGCCTTTTGAATTTTATGTTGAGTGACCTTTGCCAAGGATCGATAGAACACCACTGTCTCCATTGCATCCTCAACCCCTTTCAATCTTGTGTGAAGCTATTCAAGAGCTTCATCCTTTGTCAATGCTAGGTTGAGGAATGTAAGGTTGACAATCTGGACCTTAGTTCAACAACATCCATAACCAAGCATTCATTTAGCTCTTTGGCTATTTTGAGTTGCCCCTCCAAAATGATGTTCTTGCCCCTTGCTTCTAGTAGCTTTGGAAGGTTGAAGACATTTGAAATTATTTGCTTGGTTCCCACTAGTCAGTGCAACAATTATTCATGCTATGCTACACTCAACTTGTCACTTACTATTCCTTTGGATGTCTACACATCTTTAACTATAGAGATGTCTGGTATATATGCCATAGGTGTGTTTAGATTTTTAGGAATTTTATCAGTAACCACCTCTACTACTATCTCCTGCCATTGGTGTTGCATCACCAAAACTACTATTCCCTTACCCTTCTCCAAGTGCACTAAAAAAGTAGTGGTGTTTCTAGAAATTTCTAGGAATTGTTGCTATTGTGAGAGGGATACTACTACCTCTTAGGTGCTAGGATTCAATCTTGTAGGCAATTGCATTCTTTGGGCTAAAAATATTAGTCTACCTCCGTAAATTTAGCTAACTATTCGAGCCACTTCATTAAGATGAATCATGGATGGCTAGTACAGAGATGGATCACCACCACTTATTCTTTCTTGTTGCTCTTTCTCACTTAAAAAACCATTCTCAAAATTCATGTAATCATTAAGAAGTTGCACTACTATCTGACACTATTTACTGAGTGGGTGGTGGAGGTGGTGGTTTCTGTTCCTCTTCTTGGATGACTTTTACAAGGACTTTGTCCTTTATCATCTTCATCCAGTTAGCAGATGGAACACGTTAGACATTGTTGTTTGTATGTCTAGTTATCCCTCCACTTCAACATAGTTTTCTGATGAGGCATGAAAAGGAGAGTGTCTTCCTTCCATGTTCATTCTCCTTAGAGTGCTTTTCTATCTTAAGATAGATTAGCTATGGAAGGTTGATAGGGAATCTACCGCTTAGAGAAATACATGCATAAGCAAAGAAGGTAGTGATCTTACTTGGCCTCACTATTGGATTGAGGTGAAAGGTTGCAATCTTATAGTAGATTCTCTCCAGTTGTGTGAGTGCACCATACTCCTTATGGTCAACACCATAATTCTATTGCAACCATTTTTTCTTGATGCTCAAGTCTACCTGTATTGGAATCTTAGTGAGATTCATCCTAGTTTCTAGCAACCAAAGTGCCTTTGAAATGGCCTATGCTGAGTGAGACACTGAAATGTCCTTGATCTTACTAATTAAACTAGCCTACCTATTATTCTAGAATAAGAGAATCTCTCCCATGTACCATTCCCTATTGGAAGTGATGATGGGCCACATGGGAGAGGTCTTCAATTTATCTTATACTTTTTGAGGTGCCTGCTCCAAGAAGGAGTCAAAATTCAACTCTTGGAGCACCATTTCTTGATCCTCCTTTGATTTGACCTATTTAAGGTAGGCTTCTTCCAAGGTCACCTCAAGGCTTGCTTATGGGGATGGTGCCTCATCCTAGTGGGATTGCTTTATTATTATTTCTTCTTCTGGAATTTGATAGATAGATTTCACTTTGGGCTCCTCCCTAACAGGTCCCATGGAATGGGTTGTTACTTATTATTCTTGGGCCTATTCTTGGCCCATTTTCATTCATGGTCATTTTTCCCATGGCTATGATGGTTCTCCTTCCTATGTGTGCTTCCCCTTTGGTGCCATTTGTGGTCACAACACATATAAGGATCAATATATATAATGTGTAGCTTACAATGTTTTGATACCTCATCTCCTTAGTTAGTTACACTTTGGATAAGGTTGGACCATGGTAGATTGATTATTTTATTAAATTTTAAGTTCAAAGCATTACTGGACCTAGATGGAAGAGTCTACCTTTTGTAATTTGATGTTTTCATGTTGGTTTCTTTGTTAAACCTTTGTGGGAGTTAGAAACATTTGGAAAAATCTTCTATAAAAAACTTTCGATTGTGGCCCCCATAACTAAGAGCTTACCTTTGGTAGCTATAGGTTTAAAGAACAGAGTGATTTGGACAAATGGTTAGAAAGATATAGCTTCTGAAAGGTTCTAGGCTCTGAAAAATGCAAAAATTCCTTTGGTGTTTGAAATGAAATGTGAAAAATTCAAAGTGTGGGTGCATATATATAGTCTATTTTTGTGCTACATTGATAGGGTCCCATATAAGGGGTCTCATACATGTAGGAGCGCTATTGACAGGTGTTCATTTATGAAGGGTGTAAAAAAAAAATTCAACTTGAATTTCTAAAAAAATACATGGAGTTCTAATGAGAGTGGTATCCATGGAGTCCCAGAAAGCCAAGAATTTGATGGAATCATCAAAGAGTATCTTTGAAAGATTAAAAATTAAAAAATTTTGTGGAGCATGTGTTCATTGAAGAAATTTCCTTAAGGAGCACATGCTTGGATGCATCATATGAGGTGCATGAAAGTTTGAATTGCGAGAATGTCTAAGGATGAGGTACTTAACTAACCCGACCAAGAGATATGAAGTGGGTCTTCCCCATAGTAGGTACATGACCTTTTTTCCCTTATATAACCTTAACCATAAAAACTCCATGGGCCCCATAGGTGATTAATGGTTATAAAAGGTAAGGACCAAAACTTGAAAGAATCTACCTAAGAATTCAGGCACATCAAACAAATATATCGAATAGGGACGTGGACATTGATAGTGAGGTGAGTCATTGAAAGCATAGATGGATGACAGAGAAAGTGAAATGGAGTTCTTGATTAAGGTCACATGAAATCCCTCATGAATTTTGTGGTTAAATGACTTGATAAAATCCATCCTTAGTTTAGACCAAAATGACCACATTCAACAATTTCACATTGCCATTCTAAAACTGGTGTACCTCCTTCAGACACAAGAGTGCTCCCATAGATCAAACATCATTCCTTATAGAGAAGAAAAGAGAAGTAGGAAGTGAGAGAGAGCCTTATTTGGAGGGGAGCTTTAGGCATGGGTAACATGCCTTTCTAGTTCCATAACCAATGCTTGTAGCTTGTTACTCTATCTAAGGAATGTGCTTTGAATTCCCATCATTTTTCATTTTTTCATTTATATTAATTTATTTATAGATTATTATTATTATTATTATTAGATGGGAACCACACCATGCAAAGAATTATTTAACTTCTTGTTATTGGTTGACATGGAATGGTAAGAAATCCATGAAAACACTCGTGTCCCCAAGTAAGTAGAAGGGTGTAAAGAGTTATGAGTCCTCTTGAAGTCACACCCTATTCAAACCCTTGAATCCTTTTCAAGTTTAGAAATTACCAAGGTCACAATTTCATTAAAGTTTTACTTAATGAAAAGGAACTTCATACTTCAAAAATAAAGAAAACTAGTGTTTGTGGATGGGTGGATGTTATGGGCTCACTGCATGTTCCATGACAAAGAAACCATGTCTTAGTTATCAATACCAAAATTCAAAAATAGAAACTAGACATTAGCAATCAAAAAAAAAATAAGTACAAACCATCATTAACAACAACTACAACATTACTGTTTCTTGTTGGCATAAAGCACTTTATTAGTAGAAACTTAGAAAATCACATGCAAAACAAAGGAAATTATACAAGAAAGTATAACATATTTCAAAAAAATCAAATGTACAAATGATGATGTAAAATAAAAAATGGTGTAGAATAGGAAAAAAGCATAAAAAAAAGTGTAGCATAAACAAGATGTAAAACAAATATGTGTAAAAAAAATAAAAAAAATTGAGGAGCCATGTAAATGATTAGCATAGATGACCATCTCCCTCATGATTGAGTTGGAAGGAAAAGATTCAAAAGATTAAGTGAGGTTGTCCATTTGATGAGGTGTTTCTTCCACTAGCTTTCTTGGACTCATGGAATAGTTTTATTTGTTAAATGTTGACCAATTATTTCTTTTTAGGCTCTCAAGTTTGTAAATTAACATGGTCCTAGAAGGAAAAGTTTTGTTAATTATATAAGGCCCCTTCCACAATGTTTGAAATTTTTTTCATTGTGGAACATGTGGGGGGTTCTAGTAGAGGCCCTTACCTCTAGGTTCATGCTCTTCATTCAAAAATAGGACCACTAATCAATTTTCATGTAGCATGGTAAGGTTGATCAATTGTTCTTTTTGTGCTGAACTCATGTCAAGATCTAGGTCTTAGGTTGTTGAAAGTATACGAAGCTTGGATTGAATAGAAAATGTTGGTAGCTTCCTGTACACCAACTCATAGGGAGAGTAGCCTATAGGGAGTTTCCATGTTGAGTTGTAGGCTAAGATGACATCATTGAGTTTTATGCTCTAGTCTCTTCTATATTTGCTAATAGTTCTCATTAAGATCTTTGTAATCTCCTTGTTAGTAAGCTCTACTTGACCATTGGGTTGGGGGTGGTAGGGTGTTGTTAATTTATGTTCAACCCCCAATCATTGCATGTGCTTACAAAAAGTGGTGCCTGTGAAATGGGTTCCATTGTTAGAAATTAGTACATGTGGCACCCCAAACCTATTTACAATGCATTGTTGAAAAAATTAAGTAGTAGTTGATGATGTATAGTCAATGATGGCTACTACTTCTACCCATTTAGTATAGTAGTCAACATCAATAATAATGTATGCCATTCCATTGGACATGGGTGTGATGAAACCCATAAAGTTTATGCTCCATATGTTGAAGGGTTTCAATGGTTGGACTCACTATTGAGGTTCCTCCATTTGTTCAATCATCCCACCATCTCATTAACAACATTCACAAGATCGAATAAATTTGTGGACATCCCTAAAGATTGTTGGCCAATAGTACCCTACCATTAGGATTTTAATGGTCATGCATCTCCTTGCATAGTGGCCTTTGCAAGGGCCCTCGTGAGAATATTGGAGAGTGTGTAATTGATTAGTATCAAGGACATACCAATGAACTACACCATTGGTGCACACTTAGTAAAGGTGTACATTGATTTTCATGAAGTGCTTGGCCTGATGAAGAATTCTTCTTGTGATCCAGATCTTGTGGCATCTATTGAGTGAGAAGATAAGTGAGGATGCTATCATACCATTTTGGTTCTTCAGGCACTTAATCATTAATTGCCCTAGCAAAGAGGAGTTCATTAGAAAATTGATTAGAGATTGGATTCTCCTCCTCTTTGTTATCCCATCTTAACCAAGAGAGATGGTCAATGAACACATTCTTAGTCCCTTTTTGATCTACCATCATAAGATCAAATTTTTGCAAGATGATCAGCCATCATATGACACAGGGGCTCATCGTTGGCTTATTCATTAGGAAGTGAATGACACGATGGTTAGTATGTAGAAATAATTTCTATGCAAGCACATAGTACTTGAACATTTCCAAAGCATACACCATTGTCATTAGTTCTTTCCCTATTATGGTGTAATTGATCTATGCACTCATAATGCTTTGACTTTCATAGTGGATGTAATATGGATGTTTTTAATCATCTAATTGCATCAGCATGGCTTCCAAGGTAGAATTTGATGCATCTTTCATGATATGAAATAGTCTAGACCAATCTAGTGCTCATAGAATTAGAGTTTTTATGAGTTTCTCCTTTAGCTATTGGAATCCATTTTCACATTCCTTAGTCTAAATAAATGGAACATTTTTCTTTGTTAGCTCTACCAATGATTTTGTGATCTTAGAGAAATTCTCTATGAATGTCTAATAGTAACAAATATGTCCAAGGAATGACTGGACATCTTTAACTATTTCTAGTTGATGGGTTATTCCTTAGATAACCCTTATCTTTTTAGGATCTATGTCAATCCTTGCTTGTGAGATTCTATGTCCCAATATTATGTCCTCTTGGACCATTTTTGTGACTAAAAACCTAGGTCACTGGAAAAAAACCAAGGATCCTTAGTGTAGTAGTTTCCCAACCTGTAAAATGGCTATGATTTGGTTACAAAAATGGCTACAAATTAGCTAAAAAATGGTTGTAAAATGGCTGCCAATCTGTTGCAAAGTGGCTATCAAATTCAAGTGAGATGGGTGCCCAAATTTGGGGGGTTACTATACATAGTAAGTGCTTCCCTCCATGGCCATTCTATTTACTATAAATAGTAACTAGGGCACACCTTCCAGACTAGAGATGAATCTTCTACACTAAGCTCTCCACCATGCTTGTTGAACTGGCTAGTCAACGTTGAATTACATGAAGTGATGAAGTTGGGCATTTGTGGCTTCCATTTTGGGGGATTGAATTTTACATGTTGGGAATGAAGACTACATGCTAGGGGGAAACTTCCACTTTGAGGGGAGAACATTTCTAGGCAATGCATGTGGTCTCCGCATCGGGGAAGGAGAAAGTTTCCAAAACCCCTACCCTTTCACACTGGGGATAGGTGAGTTCTACCCTCGCATGTATTTCCAGCATAGAAAAATGTATATCCCCTTTCCATAAAACCCATCAAATTACCTTTTTTGGCATTCCAAATGGCATTTTTGAACCTCCAAGCTGAAATATAAACACTATGTGACTTTTTCACTTAGGGAATGAGGCTTTGACCACTTGTGAAGCATTTTTCACCTCCAAATGTATAAATTATGTGAAATTGCCCATTTTGGATTACAATTTTCACATTTTCAATGAATTTTTACCTTGGGTTTCATGGGGTGAAAGCTACATGATGAAGATTGGCTATAACATGCAAATTTTGTGGTGTTTCAGTGGTCCCTCTTTGTTGGTGCCTAGAGTATTAACCTAAGAGGTAGTGACAAAGAATAAAAAACACCATTGCATATTGGGGGATTGAGAATCAAGCTATCCAAGTCACCAAGATTACTAGTTTAAGGCTATGATGGACCATGGTACTAGTTTAAGGCCCTGGTAGGCCATGTTTGCAGTTTAAGGTTGTAGAAAACCATTGAAAGTAGGATCACTTATCAATGATCATCAACTGTATGTAGTATGGATTTAGATAGCAATGATTAACTAGATTGGCTAGCTCATTTCCATTCATATGAGCTATTCTAAATGCTTCGTTCCTATAGGATCTGGTAACAAGAAAGGGTCCTTCCCAGCTAGTTGAGAATTTTTTTGTATGCTCATAGATGTCCTTGAGGACTAGGTCCTCCTCCTTGATCTTATGCATGGTCAAGTCATGGTCATGCTATCACTTCTACCTCTCTTAATAGTGCTTGATGTGAGAAAGCACTTACATACACCACTCCATTGAGTCTAGGGCTATTGTCTATAAGTCCATGTTCTGCTCATCAATGATGATGTTGTTCAAGGCTACTTGGAGCAATGACACTTGCAATTCAAGAGATAAAGAAACATCAAAATCATAAATAAGACTATAAAGGGTCATGTTGGTTGTTGTGTGATAGGTTGTTTTGTATGCCCATAGTACATGGACAAGCCACTTATGCCACTTCCATTTGTTGTTGTTGAGCATCTTCTTAAGCAAGTTGATGATGGCCTTGTTGCTTGCTTTAACTTGTCCATTAGCTTGAGGGTAGTAAGGTAATGAGAAAGAATGCTTAATGCCTAGGTTGTGATAGAAATCCTTGGTTTCTTAGCTACTAAATTAAGGCCCATTTTCAACAACTATGGTCATGGGTATGCCAAAATGAGCTACAATGTTATCTAGGATAAATTTGCAAACTTTTTTAGATGTGGTCTTTTGTAGGGAAATATCCTCAACCAACTTGGTAAAGTATTTGGTTATGGTGATGATGAAGCTATGTCCTATAGAAGATTTAGGTGTTATAGGCCCAATGATATCCAACCCCAATCGTTAAAATGACCATGTTATCTAGCTTTTATGTAACTTAGTTGGTGATACATGTATTAGGTTACTATATCATTGGCATGTGTCACATTTCTTAACCTTTTGTAGGAAATCATTTTCCATATGGGATCAATAGTAGCCTAACCATCTAATCTTAGTGGCCATGGATCTAGGTCCTATATGTCCTTCATAAACACCCTCATGAACCTCCTCTAGCATTTTTCTAGCTTCTATTTTACCTAAGAACTTTAGGAGTATGCTATCATAGGATTGTTAACATAATGTGTTATCACCTACAATGACATACTGCTTCAATTTCTTGTGTATGGCATGCTTCTGAGTAGTAGCAAAGCCTTGTAAGGATTCATCATGCATAAGGTAAAATTTGATATCATCATACCACTCCTTCAAAGGAGCATTATTGATGATGGCCACAAAGGTATCCTCAGTGTTCTGTGTTATGGAAGTAGCACAATCCATAGTTAAGGTGGGAAACTTGTTAAACATATTTGGTGTCACACTAAGGGCTAATGTTGCAATTTCATTAGCTATGGAATTTTCATTTTGAGGTATGTGTTGGATATCAATGTCTATGAATTATTGTGATAACTTCTTCCCTAGGTCATAGAAAGGTTGTAAGTGCTTAGCTTTGCATGCATAGACTTGGTTACTTATGAGTTGAGAATTGCCTTTGATGACTAGGCATCTAATTCCAAGGTCATGAGCTACCATCATCCCTTTGATCAAATCCTCATATTTTGCTATGTTGTTGGTATATGGGAATACAAAAAGATAGGCAAAGAATTAGATTTCACTAGATGGGAATGTTACAATGGCAGCAGCACTATCCCCATGGGTAGTTGAAGCTTCATCAAAGTTCATGACTACCTCATAACCCTCAAGAACTTGGCTAACTGTGTTGATGTGTTCATCAGGGAACTCAAGATCTATGGCTACTTGGTCATCAATAGGTGAAACTATGAGTTGTACGGTCATAGCATGACCTTTTGTTGAGGATTGAGAGACATAGTGATGTTTGAACTCCACAGTTTTGGCTTTCCATTGGGCTATATAGCTACTTTCATAGATATTGGTCATTATGGCTCTAAGTATGTTGTCCTTGCAAATTACATTGACTTGGCTTTTGAAGAGGTAGTATCTTCATTTCTTCAAAGAGAGACTAGTGCTAGACAATGCTTCTTTGGGTCTTGTGGGTAACTAACCCATGGCTAAGGTAGTATACAAGAATTCTTGCTCCATAATCACATTTCTAACAAAGTAGAGAGGCAATGGATGTATTAGAGATGGCAAGATAAATGTAAAATGGTTTATCCTCTTGTGGAGGATAGACTATTGGTAGTTGTGTCAACTCTTGCTTAAGGTTTTCAAAGGCCTCTTAGCATTGAGCTATCCACTCATAGTGAACTCCTTTCTTAAGCAAGTGTTGCATGGGTTGTAACTTATCCATAAACCTAGCAATAAACCTATGAATAAACTATAATATACCTTGTAATCCCTAAAGTTATTTAATGCTGGTAGGTGCTGCTAATTTGGATATGACCTTAATCTTATCAGGATCTACATGTATCCTTACTTCAAAGACTACAAAGCCAAGCATCTTACTAGTCTTAACATAGAAAACACACTTCCTAGGATTAAGCCTAAGCTCATATTTGAGGCATCATTTAAGCACAAGATCTAGGTCATTAGCATGGTTATTAGCTATCTTAGACTTCATGGCTATGTCATCTACCTAATCATTAAGCAAACCTAACATGTAATCATTGAAGATATAGGTCATGACTCTCTTGTATGTTGCTCTAGTGTTCTTAAGGTCAAAGGGCATCATGGTATAACAAAAGGTACCTCATGGGGTCATAAAGGTCATGCTAAGTTGGTGCTCTGGGTTGATCCTAATTTCATTATATCCTAGGAATCCATCCGTAAAGGACAATAAGACATGTTTGGTTGTAGTATTGATAAGTTGATTGATACTAGGGAAAGGGAAGTCATTCTTGATAGTTGCTTTATTTAGGTCTTCAAAAACAATGAAAATATGGATACTTCCATTTTTCTTAGTGATCACTATCAAGAATCATTTGCATTGATCACTAAACGCATATTTTCTACATAGGTACCCCTATGTCCAACCATACGAATCATGAAGCATTCACACGTGATCCAGTTGAATTCCATAGATTTTATGTCTTTTGATACACTAGTCTTCTAGGAAGTGAACCTTATCATAAGAGGCATTTTTTGTCTTTCCAATTACACTTGTGATGTATAAAAGTATGGTTAATTGTAATCGAGGCATATGATTTTTATTCTTTTATGTTTTATGTTCTTGGTGCTTAAAGTAGAGAGATGAAGTAATTTAATAACTAATTTAATTTAACTACTTAACTAATATCTAACTAGTCCTAACATAAGCATTTGATCCTACTTTCCATACATGTCTAGAACCCACATATCCATTACTAGGCTACCAAGTGCTATGCTATTTGGTGAACTAATCAATAATGCTACTTGAGTTACCAAGCGAATATGTGTTTATGCTTGAAGCAGTTGTACTTATGTGTTTAATCTATTTAGCTTAATTAATTAACTAATTTCTTGAAGTCTAATTTAGCTTAATTAATTATATAATTAATGAAAATAATAAATGCATAAATAAATCATTAATCTATTCTCAGTGCTATAAGGTTTGATCAAAAGGATCATCTTTATTATTGTTAACACTGGTGTGGTTTAGGTACAACATTGTTCAAATAAAGATCCATACAAGTTCTGACTCTTGTTGCAGGCACTCAGAGAAATATTATAACTCTTAAATGAAAACACTGCAAGAGCTTTGCTACTATTATGACTCAACCCCCATAAAGATGGCTCTCAGATCATATTTATAGTTTTTATTGTTGGGCTACATTGACAAGGTCTTGTAGATGTAGCAAATGCCATGTGAATGCAGCCCCATCAACAGGGCAACACCACATAAATGGAGCCCTATTAATGGGGTTTTTCCAATGAGGTTGTGTTAATGGGGATTCATTGATGTGACACTTTGATGCTCATCATATCCCCATAAGTAAATGAAAACTCATCCTTGAGTTCCTTTACAAAATTGGGAAGGTAGAGAATTATTGACTAACACTTGATAGAACAAAATAACATAACAAAACTAAATTCTTGAGTGTACAAACCAACACATTACAAAAATTATGGTGTTCATGATACAAAATTAGACACCATGACATGACTACACAAAATTGGACAGCACATCCTCTGATGGCATGAAGGTGGTGGAGAAGATTAGATAGTCCCAGGAGGTGGAGGCTCCTAAGGTTTTGAAGGATCTTCACCAACTTTAGGCACATGCGATGGTTGAGGTGGTTATCATTTTCCTGTTGTGGCTACAACCTTCAACGAAAGGTGCAAGGCATCTAATAATGCCTTCATCATCTTCTCATTACTCTAGGGATCATTCACAATCCATGTGACATCACTAGTGTGGGCTAGAATGGGGATATCCCATGGATAGGGCCTTATTGAGAGCAACTCCTTTATGTTGATGAACTAGGTAGTGAACTATTTTCTTTCAACATCAAATGTCTTTATTTTTTTGCAACTCTTACTAGTCATTCATTCTTTTCGCTAGGTTCTTGGTGGTAAATCTTTGATCAGTGTATTTGCCCTTAAGAACTTCAAGTTTAGCATTTGCCATTGCAAGCTTTCGCTTGGTATCTTTGTGATGCTTGAACTTGGCCTCGTGCAATAAGTACGAGCTGGCCACTTCCTTCTCTAGTTTTGACCATGGTCATCTGGTAGTAAACATTGCCAGATTTTCATATAGAAGATTGGTGAGCTCCATGTATTTTGACATCACCTCAATTTGTAACTCCTTCATGCAAAATTTTTCCTTGATGTAGGCATCTATCCAATCAATGATAGGTTGCCATAATTCTCTTCCTTACTAGAATTTATAGAGGATTTCTTTTACTTTTACCTTCACCAACTGGATGTGTTTTTCACTTACTTCTTTCTATAGATTGACCTAATTACTATAATGATCCTTGACTCTCTCAATTTTGAGAGCATCTAATTTCCAAGTAGCTACCTTAATCAAATTCTTCTAGCGAAGGGCATGGACCTCCTCCATGGAGAGGTTTTTATTTTCTTTTGTCAATCTCCTTAGCTCTATGTTTTCTTTGGCTAGTTTCTCTTGTTGTTGATGGATTAAGTTGGTTAATTGCTATTTGTGCTCATCAACATTCCACAGGTGATGATTCTCTATGGTCAATTGTACATTCTCTTGGCCTATTTGATCCAAGGCCTTCTAAATTTTTTGCTATGTAGTCTTTGCCAAGGATTAGTAGAAAATCACCATTTCCATCGCACCCTCAACCCCTTCTAGTTTGGTGTGAAGTTTTTCAAGAGATACATCTTTTGTCAATGCCAAGTTGAGAAATGTAGGATTAGTAATTTGAGCTGTTAATTTGGAAACTTTAGTAGCCAAGTGTTTGTTTAGCTTTTTAGTTGTTTCGAGTTGCCCCTCCAAGAGAATGTTTTTGCCTCTTTCCTCTAGCAGCTTTGACTAGGTTTCAGTAATATTGTCCAAAATATCAAAGACATCTGGAAGTAGTTGTCTAGTTCCCACTAGTCAATCTAGCAATTCTTCATGTTATGCTATGTTTATTTTACCACCTATGGTTCCTATAGAAATCTACACATATTTGAGTGTAGTGACATTTGGTACAAATATTGTAGGTAAATTAAATAATTTAGCTATTCTATTAGCAACCACCTGTGCTGCTGTCTCTTACCCTTGGTGCTGCATCACCAACACAGTTTCCTCCTTGCCTTTCGCCAAGTGCACTAAGAAGGTCATGGAATTTCAAAAAAATTTTGGGAGTGGGAACAATTCTGTGAAAGATACCATGACCTCTCTAGAACTAGGATTTGATCTCATAAATAACTACATTTTATGGGTTGAGAAAATGGATCCACCTCCACCCATTAGGATGATTATTTGAGCCATCTCATTTAGGTGACCCATTTCTAGTTAGTACATAGATGGGTCCTTACCACTCATGCTTGCTTGTTGCTCTTATTTCCTCAAGAGCCATTCTTCGTACTCATGCAACCATTGGAATATTGCAGTGACCTTTAGCATAATTATTTGAGTGACAGGTGGAGGTAGTGGTTGCTACTCCTCTTCTTGAATGATTGTTGTAGGCATTTTATCTTTCATCATTTTCACCCAATTAGTGGTTAGGGCATGACTAATAGCATCATTCATATAACAAACTATTCCTTCCCTCTCATAGATTTTTTTGATGAGGCATGGAAAGGGGAGTGTCTTCCTTCCATGTTAATTTTCTTTAAACTACTTTCCCATCTCTAGATAGATCAGCTATGAAAGGTTGACAAGGAATATTTCACTAAGAGTAGCACATGCATGGGTAGAAAAGGTAGTGATTTTGCTTGGCCTCACTATGAGATTGAGGTGGAAGGCCATAATCTTATAGTGGATCCAATTTGCTAGTGTGAGCACCTCAAACTCCTTGTAGTTGACACCATAGCACCATTGCATCCATTCTCCCTTGATACTAGGGTCCACTTGCATTTTTTGAACCTCACTTAATCTAATTTGATTCTGAAAAGCTTCTATTAAGGTTACCTTAAGATTTGCTTGTTGAGCTAGTGCATCATCCCAGTGGGAATGTTCTATTGCTACTGGTGGTTTTGGAATCTATTGAAAAGATTCCACCTTGGCCTCTTCCCTAAGAGGACTTGTGGTATGGGTTATAAGTGGTTCTTCTTGGGCTTGTTCTTGGCCCCTTCCTATTCTAGGCTATTTTCCCCTTGGTTGAGATAGTCTTGCTTCCTATGTTTGTTTGCCTTTTGGTGTCATTTGCAGTTACAACACACCCATGGATTAGTAGATATAATGTGTAACTTTAAATTTTTGAATACCTTCTCTCATTAGTTAGTTACACTTTGGCTAAGGTTGGGTGATGGTAGATTGATTATTTTATTAATTATTTATTGTAAATGTCATCAGAGCTTATTGGAAAGGTCTAACTCTTGTAATTTGATGTTTAAATGTTGATTTTCTAGTTAAACCTTTGTGGGAGTTAGAAAAATGGCAATAACTTTTCTATAAAAAATGGCACATTTGTGACCCCCACAATGAAGAGCTTACCTCTAGTAGCTGCAGGGTTGAAGAATGAAGTGATTTGGATAAATGGTAAGGAAGTTATGGGCTCTAGAAGGTTCTAGGCCCTAAAAATTTGAAAAACTCCCTTGGCATTTGTGAGAAAATGTGGAAATTTCAAAGTGGGATCATACATATATATAGTATATTTTTGCTATTTTGACAAGGCCATGTATATCAAGCCTCATATACATGTCTTCTCCATCGACATGGCCTTGTATACGGAGCTTGTAGGGAAAATGTTGAATTCTTAATATCTTAAAAAATACAAAGAATTTTTCAATGAATTTAGGGTTCATGGAGTTCTAGAAAAGTCAAGAATATGATGAAATCATTGAAGAGGGCCTTTGAAATCTTAAAAATTGAAAATTTTGATGGAGAATTTATTTATTGAATAAAATATGTAAAGGAGCACATGGTTTGATGCAGAAGATGGGTGTACAAAAGATTATGATTACAAGAATGCCTATGGATAAGGTACTTAATGAACCCAACTAATAGATATGCAAGTGGATCCTCCCAATAGTAGACACATGCCTTGTTTACCCTTGCATAATCTCAACCTAAGGAGTCCATGGGCCCCATAAATGATTAATGGTTGATGGAAGTTAAGGACCAAAAATTGAAAGAGTCTGCCTAAGAATTGAAGTACATCAAACTAAGACATTGAATCAAGAACATGGACTTTGGCAGTGAGGTGAGTTAAAGATAGCATAAATGGATGATGGAGAAGGTGGAATGGAATTCCAAATTGAGATCATAAGAAGTTCCTTGTGGATTTTTGTGTTTAAAATGACATGAGAAGATCCATCCTTAGTTTAGACCAAAACCAACCTCTTTCAGTGACTTCACATTGCCACTCTAAGACCAATCCACCCCCTCGAGACACGAGAGTGCTCCCACAAAATAACCATCATTCCATAAAGAGAAGAAAAGAGAAGTAAGAAGTAAAAGAGGACCTTAGTTAAAATGGACCTTTAGGCATGGGTAACATGTCTTTCTAGTCTCATAACTAGTGCTTGTAGCTTGTTTATTTATCTAAGGGGTGTGCTTTGAATTCCCATCATGTTTTTTTATATATGTTTTTCTTTTCTTTTTCTATTTGGATGGGAACCACACCATGCAAATACTTTATATAACTTCCCAGCAACCACACCATTATCGGTTGACATGGAACCATAAGAAGCCTATGAAAACACACAAACACCTATGTAAGTAGAAGAGTACAAAGAGTGTTGAGTCATCTTGAAGTCACACCTTGTGCAAACCTTTGAATCCTTTCCAATTCTATAAACTACCAAGGTGACAAATTTATTAAACGTTTATGTAATGAAAAGGACTTCAAACATCCAAAACAAGGAAAACCATAGAGTTTGTGGATGGGTGGATGTTGTGGACTCACTAGCTATTCCATGAAAAAGAAATCATGACTTAGCCATTGATAAAAAAATTCAAAAATAGAAACTAAATGTTAGCAAATAAAACATTAAGCACAAAGCACCATTAGTAGTAGCTATAGAACCACTATGTCCTATTAGGATAAAGCACATTTATTAACAAAAATTAGAAAATCACACTTAAACAAAGTAACATAGATAAGAAAGTATAAAGTATTTAAGAAAGATTTAAATGTACTAATGATGGTGTAAAAAAAAATAATGTAAAATAGAAAAATATTTTAAAAATCAAAAAGGTGTAAAATAAATAACTTGAAAAAAAAACAAAAATGTGTAAAACAAAAAATAGAGAAATTGAGAAGCCATGTATATGATTAGCATGGATGGCCATCTCCCCCACGACTATGTTGGAAGGAGGAGATCTAAAAAATTGAGCATGGTTATCCATATGTTGAGGTATTTGTTCCACTAGCTTGCTTGGGTTCATGGAAAGGCTTAATCTATTGGATGTTAACCAACTACTTTTTGTTTGGGCTCTCAGGTTTGTATATGATCATGACCCCAGAAGGAAAGTTTTTTCAATTATTTAAGGTCCTTCCCACAACATTTGAAATTTATTTTTTTGAGGTACATGTGTGGGATTCCAATAGAGAACCTTATCTCTAAGTTGAAATTTCACTTTCTTATTCTAAGATCATGTTGTTTCTTGTTGAATGCTTTGTGCACTTCATTCCAAGATAGGGCTACCAATTGATTTTCATCCAACACATTTAGGTTGATTAATCTTTCTTTTTATGTTAGACTTAGGTCAAGGTCCAAGTTATAGGTTGTTGAAAGTGTACAAAGCTCTGATTGAATTAAGACCATTAGAAGTTTTTTGTACACTAGCTCATAGGAAGAGTAGCCAATAGGAAGTTTTCATGTTAAGTGGTAGGTCCAAAGGGCATCGTTGAGTTTTGTACTTTAGTCTCTTCTATATTTGTTGATAGTTCTTATTAAAATATTTGTAATCACCTTATTAGTTACCTCTACTTGACCATTGGCTTAGGGGTGATAGGGTGTTGTTAATTTATGTTCAACCTCCAAGTGTTGCATGAGTTTTCAAAAATTAGTTCCTATAAAATGAGTTCCATTGTTAGAAATTAGTGCACGTGGCATCCCAAACTTGTTTACGACATATTTTTTGTATAAATCAAGTAGTAGTGGATGATGTATAGTTAGTGATGGTTGCTACTTCTACCCACTTGGTATAGTTATCAGTGGTGAAAATTATTTATGCCTTCCCATTGGACATGGATGTGATGGAACCCATGAAATCTATGCCTCATATGTCAAAGGGTTCAAGTGGTTAAATCCACTATTGAGGATCCTCTGTTCATGTAGTCATCCCACCATCTCATTGAAAATGCTCACATGATGAAATACATTATTGGGTGTCCCAGAAGATTTTTACCATGCATCTCCCAGCATAGTGGCCTCCACAAGGACCTTCATGAGTGTCCTACAGAACACATAGTTGATCTACATTAGGTACATACCAATGAACTAGGCCATAGGCACACACCTTGTAAAGGTGTCTATTGATTTCCATGAAGAGATTAGTGTAATGAAGAAATTGCTATTTCTTCCTATGGTCCAAATCTTGTAGCATCTTCTAAGTAAGAAGATAAGTGTGCCATCATACCATTTTGGTTTAGTGAGCACTTGATCATTTATTACTCTTTTAAAGAGGAGTTCATTAGAAAATAGATCAGATAATGGACTTTCCTCCTCTTTGTTATCCCATTGTGACCAAGACAAGTGGTTAGTCACCACATTCTTAGTTCCTTTTTGATCTACTAGTGTCAGTTTGAATTCTTTCAAGATCACCAAGCACCATATGATATAGGGGCTCATCATTTTCTTATTCATGAGGAAGCGGATGGCACTATGATTTCTGTGCACAAATACTTTATATCCAAGCACATAGTGCCTAAACTTGTCTAGAGCATACACCACTACCATCATTTCTTTTTCCATGATGGTGTAATTTAGTTGTGCATCCACAATGCTTCTACTTGCATAGTGGATGTAATAGAGATGTTTCTTATCATCCAACTACATAATCATGACTCCCAAGGCATAGCTAGATGCATCTATCATTATATGGAATGGTTTGAACTAGTTTGATGCTCATAAAATTAGATTTTTTAATGTATTTTTCCTTTAGCTATTGGAATGCATGTTCACACTCCTTAGTTTAGATGAATGAATAATATTTTTTTGTAAGCTCAACCAACAACTTTACAATCATAGAAAAATTCTCTATAAATTGCCAGTAGTAGTTAGTGTGTCCAAGGAATGATCAGACGTCTTTGACTATCTCTAGTTAGTGTGTGATTCCTTGGATAACCCTTATCTTTTTTAGGTCTAACTCAATACCTAATCAAGTAATTTTGTGCCCCAGTACTATGCCCTCCTAGACCATTAAATGGCTTTTCTACCAATTGAGCCTAAGGTTTGTTTTCATACATCTTTTTAGTACTTGCTCAAGGCAACCAAGGGCTTACTGAAATGTAGCCCCATAGGTAGAGAAGCCATCCATAAAGACTTCTACCCTACTACCAATCTACTATTAAAAAATACTAAGGACCAAGCATTGAAATGCTACAGGGGCACTACATAGAATAAATGACATCTTGCAATATGCAAAAGTCCCCTAGGGACTTGTGAATGTTGTTTTGACCTAATCTTCTACCACAATCTAGATTTGGTTATAGCCACTATAAACATCCAAGAAGCTATACTAGCAATGCCTAGATATGATATCCAACACTTGGTCCACAAATGAAATTGGAAAATGATCTTTAAGTGTTTCCATATTCAATAGCCTAAAGTCGATGCCGATCTACCACTTGCCATGTTTCTTTTACACAATTATGAGTGGACTCTCCCACTCACTATTTGCGATGGGATATATAAGCCTTACCTTGAGGAGTTGTTCTACTTCCTCTTTGATGATTTGCTTCAACTTAGGGTTCAACCACCTTTGCAACTACCTTCTTGGGTTCATGGTCTGGTCTATGTAGATACAATGTTGGCATATCCTTGGATGTATTCTAGTTAATTCATGATATGACCAAGCAAAGGCTATTGGCCATTTTTTGACCACCTTTAATAGCTTATGTTTTTGTTTGGGAGCAAGATTTGCATTGATTATAATCAACTTTTCATTTTTTAAAAATGCATACTTCATGCTAGTTGGTAGAGCTTTTAACTTTAGGAAATCTAGCTTGAAATGATCAAGGATTACCAATTCTCTCCAATAGGTATAATCAAATTCATCATTAGAGAGTTAGTGATGAAATCGCTTAAGTTCATCCATGCCCTTAACATAAGCACATGTCAAGCTCTTAGAGGGTTCCATGCATAGTGTGATGCTTTTAGAGTCAGATATCAACCACTAGGTGCCCTCTTGTTTTGTAGCTACTACATATGAGCACCTTTGGATGTCAATTTTATGTGCACACTGATTGCATGATTTGATGAATGTACTTTTAATGGATCAAATTTTCTGCACATAATTGTAGCCATTAATGTTGTATGCAATGCATGAAATTTTCTTCTTCTTGAGTTGTCCAAATTCATTCTCCTTGGAGATTTCTAAGGAGAGGTTCCTGATGCCCATTCATGCATCAACAACACTTAACCATGCATGTTCCATAATGATGGGGAAGTCTTCTTTGTAGTTTTCTACCTTGATCACCAAAAAATTGACAAAATAGGATCCACCCACAAAATTTAGTCACAATATTCCCCACTAATCCCAAAAGGACAATGATTGATTGGTTTACTAATTTCAAATGGATATTACTCTTCTTGAGAGATGGTAGGTTCCAAGCCTTATACATGTCATGGATGATGAGATTGATAATGGAACTAGAATCAAGAAGAGCCTTGCATGGCTCATGTTCAGTGATTTGTAAGTAAATAAGAGAACTTCCTATGTCAAATCTCTTCACGGAAAGGTTCTCATCCTTAATCTAATTAGAGAAAACATGATTTAACATCAAAATGTGGATTTGTGGCATCATTTATTTTGAAGGACCATCGAATGTGTTTGGTGCAGAGGGTGACGATGTTGGAGATACAGGGTCATTAGTTGCATTAGGTTGTGTGAGGGTTTATGAGGATTATTAGGTTAAAAATGGTCATTTATTGGATCTATTCTTTGAACCAGTTGGCTGGAAGGCCAATTGTAAATTTATAGTCCTCATAGCATTTTGTTGTTGTGGATAGGAGGGAATTTCTCCTTGCATAGATGGCGTAGGAGGGTACTAGGTTAAGGGAGGATGGACATGTGTAGAAAGATGCGGAGGATGATATGGATATGGGGGCTTTCCTTGAGTGGATGGTAAATGTATTTAATGATACTCTAGAGGATGATAGTGATGCTAGAATGATGTGTGTTTGGTATAGCCACGTGGAGAAATGAGTTTCTCAACATAATACCCATATGAATTTGGTTGCCTATAAGGGTATTTCTATCTTGGTGGTGGCATCTCTCACAACTATGGTTGCTGTCACTATTGGTATTTCTCATATAATTATGATGAAGCTTCACTTGGATAGTAAGCTTGTTGTTGTTGGTGGAACTACCTTGGATTGCCTTGAGGATAAGGTAATCATCTGAGTGCTTACCTCCTTGCTAGTTGAGGATGTAGCATGTACATCCTAAACTCTTGTAAGTGTGACAATAGAGGGAAACATCCCTTAGGATGATCATGATAACAAATGTTACATCCAACATTATCATCAGAGTTTGTCTCCACAACTTCTTCTACTATATCAGCTTTTCCCTTACCTCTTTGGTAGGCATGTTCAGCTTCTTTCCACCTCCTACAATCATGATCAAAATATTCTCACTCTTTGGATTCCTTAGCAATCTTCATAGTAGTTTGGAATTTTTCATCCAAATATTCCCATAGTTTATCAACCTTTGCCAAAATATTAGAAACAAATTTTAGGATGGGCAAGGTTTTCCTATTCACCACCTCATTGAGTGGTGACTCCTCCTTAGCATAGAATCATACCTCCCTTTTGCTAATGGAAGGATTTCTATTATATTCTTCTACACTTTCCCTCTTTCGCAACTCAAATTCTTCTTTTTCAGCCTACTCTATCAGCCTTTGGATTTGATGAGCTCCTAGTTTGGATAGTTTCCCTTGGGCATAAACCCCAAGAGTTCTTTTGGTTTCTAATCTAAGCCCATCAATGATGTGGTAGAGTTATTCCCGTTGAGAATAACCATGGCAAGGGCATTGATGTATGAGACAAAAGTATCTACCCATGATTGCATCCAAGGATTCATGATTGTCTTCCATCCTTGGATTTGCCTTCTTAGATTAGTCACCTTGAAGTACATTTGATACTTATCATTAAATAACTCTAGCATTGTACTCCACCTACAAATAGATTTCATCTCCAAGGACTAGTATCGATTTTTTTCTTCCTTGATTAGTATCCTGGGAAATAGCTTTAATTTTTACCAATCAGTTTCAATAATTTGTAAGGCATAGGCATCATGAAAATCTTGGAGATGTGTTTGTGGATTAGAGTTATATCCCCCCTTAAATCTAGAAATATTTTTCATATCAAGTCATTTGATTTGACTATCTTTCACATGCCTAGTTGGAATTTTTATGACCTCTACTATATTTAGCATGCATCAAGTTTCTAGTAAAGGATCATCATCATCATTATTTCATCATTGCCAATGATGTCCTCTATTACCCTTTCATTCATTATGGGCCTAGTGATCATGATCGTTATCCCACTATCCCCATCCATCACAAGTATTGCTTCTATGGTGTTTCTCAGAACCAGAAGAGGAAGATGAAAGAGATGCAAATGAGGAGGATGAAGAGGGAGGAGGACTACCATCATCATGGTGTATACCAATTTCCCTTCAGTTTTCATGACCACATTCATTAGTTTTCTTATCATCTTAACACTTATCCAAGCCCTTGCCTTGACTACCATCTTTACTTGAACCTAGATTATTGATAGTGGAATGTAGATTCAAGGCCACATCCCCATCACCAATAACATGGGATGGAGAATTTTCATGTTGAGAGCCCCTAGAGGGAGAATCCTCATTTTCATCTTGGTTTAGTAGGAATAAGGGATTGGTAGAGTGTTTTCCCTTCATCAACTCATGGTGCTTCTCCTGGTGTCGATCTTTCCTACATTGTGTTTCAATGCGACGATAGTCTTAGTAGTCGTAATCATGCATAACATACTCCTCTTAAGGATATTGAATGCCTAACTTCTTAATAGTTTGAAGTAACATCACAAACACTGATCAATCAGGAGGCATTACAATGTTGCCTTCCATATCATGCCATTGTAGTTGTTCATCCTGATGTAGGATGAAGGTGAAATCAGGTACACACCACTTTACATTCTTGAGGGATTGGTGATTTAATATCATAATGCCTATGAAAAGAAGACATGTTTCAATACAAATAAATTAATCAATGTGCTTATGTAATTATATTTATTATGAGAATGATGTTGACCTTAGGGTTTGTCCAATGATGTTAATGATATTCAGTAAACCTAGATAGCGTGAATTTTAAACAAAGAGAGTCCCCAATAATAGTGCCAATGATGAGCGATGAAAGGTACCCCTATGCCCAACCATATGAAATCATAAAGCATTCTTGCATGATCTAGTCGAATTTTGTAGACTGTATGTCTTTTAGTATACTAGTCTTCTAGGAAGTGAACCTTGCCCTAAGAGTCATTTGTTGTCTTTCCAATTACACTTGTGATGCATAAGAGTATGGTTAAGTGTAATTGAGATATATGATTTTTATTCTTTTATCTTTTATGTTCCTAGTGCTTAAAGTAGAGAGATGAAGTAATTTAATAACTAATTTAATTTAACTACTTAACTAATCTCTAACTAGTCCTAACATGAGCATTTGGTCCCACTTTCCATACACATCCTAAACCCACATATCCACTGCTGGGCTACCAAGTGCTATGCTAATGGACGAACTAAGTGATAATGCTGCTGGGCTTACCAAGTGAATATGTGTTTATGCTTGAAGTAGTGGTACTTATGTGTTTAACTTATTTAGATGAACTAATTAACTAATTTCTTGAAGTCTAATTTTGCATAATTAATGAAAGTAATAAAAGCATAAATAAATCATTAATCTATTCTAAGTGATGTAAGGTTTGATCAAAAGGCTCGTCTTTCTTATCGTTCACACTGGTGTGGTTTAGGTACAATAGTGCTCAATTAAAGATCCATACACTTTCTAACTCCTACTATGGACACTTAGAGAAATATTATAACTCTTAAATGGAAAAGTTATAAGAACTCTGCTACTACTATGACTTGACTCCTGCAAACATGGATTTGAGCTCATATTGATAGTTTTTATTACTAGGATATGTCAACACATCCCTATCGACGAGGAAACACCACATAAACATGGCCTCATCGAAAAGGTCCCATCAACAGGGGTCCATTGATGTAATACTTTGATGCTTATCACTTAGGAACTACCACTATGTTAAATACCTATTCTACATAATCAATAGCCCTAGTGAAACCTGCTCGGTAGAGCTTTGATATTTCATCATGAACTACCAAGGTCTAATTAGGTCTAATCTTGTGCAGTTTTTGCCTAATTGGTCTAATGCTAGGGCCCAGTATGATGTTGTGCTAGACTAGACATGGGTCTAGGCTAGCCATATCTTCATATGACTAGGAAAATTCCTTAATGTTATTTTGTAAGACTTTGGTGATGTCTTGGACACATTGAGGCTCTAGTGAAGAACTTAGTTGAAGGGTTTTCTCCTCACCATTGTGTGTTGTGATAGGAACCCCAACTAGAAAGTCTTTGGTTATGTCTCCTACTTCTAAGTTAAGGGTTTTGACTAGGTTTTTAGGCCATTCTAGAGGTTTCTTTATTGAGGCCATGTGGTCTACAAGACTCTCAAGCTCAAGATCTAGGCAGTTAGGGTTAATACACCATTTGATATCATTGTGAGGTCCATGTAGACACAAAGGAAAATTTATTTGCTCCTAGGTACTCATACTTTGATCCTACATGTCAACCAAAAGCATATTAAGTGGTACCTAGGTAAAAGTGAATAACTAATGTTAAAAAGCCATAAAACACATGCAAATCTAATGTAATTAAGGCCATCCAGGGTCATTAGTGAGATAAGGTCAATTTAGAAAAGTGCAATAGAGGCAAACAAAGATCACATAAAGGTTAAAAAGGGGGAGTATAGCACTACAAATGGTCAACAAAGGCCACCATTTTTCCAATTTTAGGCCTTAGTAGGTCATGATGCTACTTTAAGGCCTTAGTGGGCCATGATCATATGGTGTTAAAGGGTGATCAGGAAATGTCAAACCCCACTATTCAATATTATTTAAAGGCCAAACAAAGATAAATAGAGCTGTAATAAGATAAAAAAATGAACATATAAGGCTCTATAAAGGCCATAGAGAATTAACTAGGTCATGAAGGCAACATAAGTTGAAAAACAAGCCAAAGCATTACATAATAAGGCAATAATCAAGAAAAACAGGCTATATATGATAAAATTTGGCTAATATAGGTAAAATATAATTAGGTATTGCTATTTTTAGGCCTTATTAGTTCATGTTTTGAGGTTACATGACCATTAGGTGAATTTAGGCATTAATTAGGGTTATTTTTGGGCTATTTGGACCTAAACATCAAGTATTTTGAGGCTTCCATGCTAGGCTCAGTGTGGAAATAGGGACCCTTAGTGTGGAAACTAAGGAAAATAGGCCTTCGGATGCTTAGAAGTCCAAAATTTAGGTTCCAAGACCTTCCTAAGGTAGTGTAGGGTTTAATCCATTAAAATTGGATACTGTGGAGGTATGTAAATGACAAAAAGTAGGTTCTAAACTCTTTTCCCCTTGTTTCCATGCTAGCTAGCATGGAAAAGAGGGGGCTTAGAATATAGAACAAAAATCAAAGTAAAAGTGAGGTCAAACATGGTCAAATAGGTGGTTGGAGTTTATATATGGAACTTGTGCATCTTCCAGCTTTGTTCTAAGGAAATTTAAGGTAATTTTAAGTGTCAATATGTGTCAAACTAGATTTTCCTACTTTTTCCACATTGATCATAGTATATTTACCATGGAAAAATAGGGAAACACTTGTTTTATATATTTAGAGTGATTTAGAGACACTTTGATGAGGTTTCTAGGCCCCTAGGGTTGTAGGCATTGATTTTACAAGTTTTTGGTTGATTTTGAACATGTTTGAAGGCTATTTAAGGGTGCTTAAGGTCTTCCCCACTATTTCCATGATAGGGTAGTTACTATAGCATGGAAGAATTGAGGCAATGAGGCTTAGAGGTTGAAATGAGATTAGACAAGAAAAATCTTAAGGATATGAGGTCTTGGGCTTCTTCGGTGTAGATCTTTGGCTTCTAGGAGTGCCATCTTTCCTCCAAAAGTGGAAAGGTAGCTTTCCTCCCTTGTTTGCATACTCAAAAAGTTACTACAATTTGGAAGAAGTAATAATCCTAGATCTAGGCCAATTTAGGCCACAATCGACTATGCATGTTACCTCATGAAGTTGCCAAGGTCAAGCGCTATGGATCCATGTCAAATTTTAGTAGTTTTGGACATCGCTAAGTGGTTTCTTGGATTTCCCATTTTTTCAACACTTTGGATGGAGAGCTCAATGTGGGAAACTAGGGGGAGCCATTTTTTGGCCATCTGGGATCAATCTTGTAAAGTTTAAGGGCTACAATTGCTGTTGCTAGGGTTCTAGAGTGTATGAAAGGTCATTTAATGTCATTTTGAGATGTTTAGGAGCCCAAAAAAATTACCCCCTTGAGTTTCCACACTAGAAATACTATCCTTAACATGGGAAAAGGGATCCCTAGTGTGGAAAAATCATGAAACGTAGATCTAGGCTAATTTTGACCTCAATCAACTATGCATGTCAACAATCGAGATTACCGAGGTTGAGGACTAGGGGTTGATGTCAAATTTTGGTCATTTTGGATATTTATAAGGATTTTGCAACTTCACCCATTTTTTGACATTGGGACTAGGTTACTTAGTGTAGAAAACTAGGGAAAATCATTTTTATCCTTTTGACATCAATTTCTTAAAGTTTGAAGGCTCCAAATGATGTTAGTAGGGTCCTAGAGTGCATGCAAGTTTAGTTAATGTTGTTTTGAGGTATTTATGGATCCAAAATGGGTATCCCATTTAATTTTCACACTAATAAGCATGAAGGGAAAAATTACTAGCATGAAAACACCATAAAACTTAGATCTAGCCTAGTTTTAACTTCAATGAACCATGCATGTTAGCCTTTGGGGTTGCTGGGGTCAAAAACTAGCGCTTGGGATAAAAAATGGTCAATTTATTGGTTTTCCAAGTGGGTTTTGAGCTTCCCCCTCTTTTTCCACATTGGGGATAGTATTACCAACGTGAAAAATTAAACAAAAATAGATTTTTATACTTTTGCATTATTTTTGATCACGCATGTAGGTCCCAGAGGTTGCTAGTGACAATGGTTAATTCCTGGTGTCAAAATTCTACTTTTTTGAAGATTGATAAGTGGTTTTTATGCCTCCCCATTTTTCCACACTTGGGCTTCCATGATCAATGTGGAAAATTAGGGGAAAATGTTTATTCCCCTTTGTGGTCACTTTCGATCATGCATGCAAGCTTCTAAGGTTACTAGTGTTGATTGTTGATACTTGATGTTAAAATTTGGTTGTTTCCAGGGTCATTAGGTAATTTTTTGGCTTATCCCCATTTTTCCATGTTAGGGCTTCCATGTTCAACATGAAAAATTTGGGAAAAATATTTTTGACCATTTGTGATCACTTTCGTTCATGCATGTAGGCTTCTAAGGTTCCTAATGTCAATTGCTAAAATATGATGTCAAGATGTGGTTATTTCAAGGATCATTAGGCATTTTCTTAGCTTTTCCCATTTTTTATCACATTGGGTCTTCCATGATCAATGTGGAAAATTAGGGGGAAGGGATTTTAGTTTTTTATGATCATTTTAACTATGCATGAGTGTTTGTAGGGTTGTTGTCATTGGTCATCAGTGCCTAAGGTCAAGATTTGGTCATTTTGAAGGCTATGAAGGTGGGTTTTCAAGCTTCCCCCCTTTCATCCATGCTAAGGGTGGAAGGATAAACATGAAAGAGGTATCCATCAGTGAAGAAAGTCAAATCTAGGCCAAATCTATAGTTGATTGACCATGCATATCAACCTCTGGGGTTGTCGATCTTAATGGTCAATGTTGGGTGTGAAGATTTAATAATTTGGAGGCTTCTAAGTGCCTCATGAAATCTCCCCCCTTTCATTTATGCTAATAATGATGGACTTAGTGTGGATGCGAGGGGGATGATAGTTTTGTGCCATATTTGACCATGTTAGAGGCTTTGAGAAGCTTCAGAGGGTTTTGGCAAGGTTTAGGGATCACCAAGCATCAAAAAATGGTCATTAGGTAATCAAGTTAGTTTATTTTTGGCTTCCCCATATATATCCATGCTGAGGACGAGAGGATTAATGTGGGAAAAGGCTCCCTTAGTGTGGAAAACACCAAATCCTAGATTTCAACTAGTTTTGACTAGGTTTGGTGGGGTTCCCAAGTTGCTGGATATGCTTGGAGGGGTTCTAGGTTACATGGGGTCTAATTTGGGGTCAAAATTATGCTAGATGGGTGTTGGAAGGTAAGAGTGAGTGCTACCTCCCTTTTTCTACATTGGGCACTACTACCCTAATGTGGAAATCCATGGTGTCTAGCCTTGCTCATGTCTTACCCACTTTTGGAAACCTGGAATTGGAAAAGGAAAGTTTGGGTTACTAAAAGTAGAAAAATATTTCTAATTCTAATGAATTTGTAAAATAATAGGCATGTTTCCACACTAGGCATGGTATTCCTAGCATGGATTCATGGAGTTAAGGTTGCCATAATGTTTTAAGTGTCAAATTTGGTAAAAATCTTAGTGTTGATGCATGTTTTGGTCAAGAGTGAAGGCACAGGGTGGGGCCCACAATTCAAAAATTTAAAATTTCAAAAAGTGAAGTTGTTTCCCAAACCAACATGAACTATTTTCCCTTTTTTACTTCAATGCACTTGTAGTTATGGTGCACTAAATTGGTAGTTGGGATTTTAAGTTGTGCGTTTATGTTTTAGGTGTGATTTTATTGTAGAATCTCACAAGTGTTCATCATAATTTTCATTCTAGCATGTTGGAGAAGATCTCTAGAAGAGGTTCTTATGGCAACAACAACCAATTCTTAGCATAGAATCCTCCCACCTTTCTCATAGCTGGCATTCATCTCTCATCCCCCTCAATTTTTAGCCATTCCCAATGTTGAGCCTGTCATGGTGCTAAAGCAACAAGGGGGAAAGAGCCAAAATCCTATAATTGAAAAGGTGGATGAACATGCTTGGGAGCTAGAAGAAGTACCTAGGCCCATCTCCATTTATGCTTCTTCTATTATTGTTTCAAAGTAGGAAGTTCTACCTATTTTTACCTTTGTTTCTTGTGGTTTTTCTAGTTTTTTGCTTCCCATGTGTTGAGGCCATTTTTTCAGATCTACTTTCATAGTGGTATTAACATGGAATTTTGATAAAATCCTATCTCCTACTTTGGGTGCTTCCATGTAGATCTATAGTTGTTTCATTACTTTAGTTTTCATAGATTTGATTTTAAAAATAGGGTTTGTTGTTTCATGCTTTCTTCCCAAAATTTTGGGGTAATTTTTTTAGATTTAGGCCTTAGGATTTCTTAAAATTAATTTTTTTTAAAAAAATTATACCCCATTATTTTTATGAGAATTTTAATGGGTTTCAATTTTTTTGGCTATTTCAACTATTTCCATGGCTATATGAAATCTAGGTTTTGAGATTTTTGATGTTTTGATATGAAAAAGCAAGTAAAGTTGTATATTTCATTTCTTTGTAGAACAGTTGAACATTTGTAAAATTGAAGGTCAGGGGTTTATGGCCCTTCATTTAAGCTTTTAGATGGCAATTTTCTTGTTTAATTTAACTTGGAAATGAATAAGATATGGCTGTTTTCCTAATGTTGCGCAGTTAGGTTGTTTGTGCTTCTTTTCTAATTTTATGTAATTTTGTGAATTTTTTCTTAAGGAAATGGATTTTTGGCTATTTTCTAGTCATGGATACATAGGGATTGGCTTTAGCTTTCCAACAGAGGTGAAATCACTTTGATTGGACTTAAAACCAATTTTCTATGAATTTTTTACTAAGCATGTGTAATAAGGATGTTTGTGCCCTTTTTGGTTTATCGTCCAAATTGATGAATTTTTCTTGCATAAATGAAAAAGGTTTTGAATTTTTTTCTAAGAATGGTTATGTAGGGCTTGATTTAAGCTTTCAAGCAGTGGTGGAATCACTCTGTTTGAAGCTCAAACATCTTTTTTAATGAATTTTTTAGCTATGGTTATGTGAATCAAGGCAAAAATCACGGTTGTAGTACATTAACCATTTGGAAATAGAAATGGTTGATATGTATAACTTATGTTTTTCTTTTGTGAACATGTAAAATTAATGCTTAATTTTGGTTTTTCGAGAACAGTAAAAGCTTTTTCTATTTTAAATAAGCTTTTACTATGGCTACATGGCTTTTTCTAAGTTTATTATGTTTTTTCTAAATTTGTGCATGGCTTGGATGATTTTTCCAAATTTATGCAAGCTCTGCATAAATTAGATATTTTTTCTAAACTTATGCTTTCTTTTTTCTAAATTTATGCATAATCTAGATGCTATTTTCTAAATTTATTTATAATTTACATGTTTTTTCTAAGTTCATGCATAACTTAGATGCTTTTTCTAAATCTATGCATAATTTATGCTAAGACTTAGTTTTAGCTATAATTTTTTGGCTATAAATGCTATAAAATATGGTAAAAATTCTTCTAGGAAATTTCATAAGCTAATTTAGAAAAACATATAATAGCTTTTTATAGAGGTTAATTTCACCTCTAACTTAGGAATTTAAAATAAAATAAAATTGTTAGGAAATTTTCATTGGTTATCATGTAAGGTTATGCAAGCTTGTAATAATGTTTTCTTGTGGAATTACTTCGACTAATTTACAAAAATGCCTTAGAACTTTTTAAAGAGGCTAATTTCACCTCTGACTAGATGTTTTTTTCCAAATTTGTCAAGTAATTTCAATCTATCATAATGTTTTTTGTGCATTGCTTCATGCAAGGTCTTCTTGAGATCTATCCTCATCATAGTCGAGCTAGTTGGTATCTTGTGCTATATTGGTCATCCTAAGACCAACACCCCACCACATGACATGCCTTTTCGGAAAATCTCATTGTGGTTTAAGCCTAGGTCAAGGGACTTCCTTTCCTATCTTCTCAAGAACTTTAGTGTGATGTTGTGGTCATACTTGTTCGTAGATGTAGTCGGGGTCATTGTGGAGACCCTGTTGCCTCAGGCATTTAGCCTGATTGCTAAATAAATTACTGACAAGCCACTTCTTAAAACCATAGGGGGACCAACAAATGCCATAAGTCCATGTTACCTTTTCAAAGATACGGATGATGCCAGAGTATAGTCATTATAATACTGATAATACTCTAATGGTGGTGCATAGGGCCCACACATTATTCTAGAATCCACTTGGCACTGTATATTTTCTATAGGGGTAAACATGATTATTGTAATGCTTTTATGCTCTTGGCTTGATTACCTTCCCTAACTTTATTATGTTACAACTTCTTGTAGGTACAAGGTTAACGATTAGGGCTTGATTATCAATGATCAAATCCTAGCAGTGGCTCAAACTACTTTGGACGAATTCACCAAGAGTCCTCAAATTAGAACTACTATGTATCAATAGTTAAGAGGAGACTTTGTTGAATATGCCACTAGCTTTAACCATGTATACAAAAATTATAAATATGATAGGGTGATGCACAATTAATGGGTATATGCCAATAGCACGAATCATACCCTTGTAGCTAGAACCTCCACATCGTAGAAGAAAAGGAAAGGTAAATGTATAGCTTCTAGTATTTTATGGCTCTAATTGTTCTATTTCTTTTCTTGGTTGTTGAAAATGCTCATATTCATGTTAACCTTTGGTTATTGCTTCATAGGACCTTCCACCTTGGTTGATGTCACTATACCACTTTCAAGTTCACATCATGAGGATACCCTCATCCTAAAGTTCAATGAAGTGAAATCAACATAGGAGTAGCTAAAGGAACATGTGCTTGGATATGTTCAAGTAAACATCCAACATGCAGGTTTGCTTAATGTATTTATGGCACCTATCCTTTCCATTCCCACTACGAAGATGTTAGATGTCATCAACTCCTTTGATGAGAAGGTTAGTCATTTTAGCACCATCATCCATGGTGTGAAGGTGAAAATGGATGTAGGTTCTAGCCTGTTTCGTGACTTGTTTGGTATCCTTGCTAATAGGGAAAAGGTTCCCACTAGGATAGTAAGGGAATTGGGCCATCACAATGAAGTTCTAGATTAGTTTGGTGCCAACTTGGACTACTCTAGAATTTTGATGGATAGCTTCACAGACCTTGATGCAAAGGAATCATATCATTTGTTTAGGTCTTGTGCATTTCCCAAACTACTATCACAAAAGAAGGTAATCAACCTAGCATAGGGATGAATCTTTAAGAAGCTCCTAATGGAGGACATCAAATTTGATTGGGCAACTACTTTCACTACTAGGTTTCAAGAAGAGATCCTTAGACTTGATGTTAACACCTCTATGATAATCCATATGCACTTTGCATTTTTTGTAGGTTATCTAAAGAGGTTTGTGAAGTTTTTGGTGGTGTATAGGAATGGACAATGGATTTCCCAAGATCCAAGATAACTTTCTTGGGCTTGGATAAAGGACATTTATCCAACAGTGTAGGCTTAGAGGGAATGGATGATATGTTATCCATCACCACTAAGAATCTTCATGTTATACACTATGAGTCTCCTAATAGTACTAATGATCATGAGCCCCTCTCATTTCTTGCTAGTGTCCAGGATGCCAGACAATGATGCATGGAGGCCAACGGGGCAGCTAGGAAGAAACTCAAGAGGCCTATGGAGGAGGCATTCCTAGCATCAGATCAACTTGCCCCAAAGAAGCTTAAGCCATCATAGCAAGTAGTTGCAAGTATGCTTTGCTTAAATTTGGCTATTTCATGTTTTAAAATTTTATAGCTACTTTATGGTTTCATGTGTTAACCAATTTTCTATGTGTTATGGTTGTAGATAAGCATCAGGTTATAGTAGCCCAAGCTACCGTAGAGGTAGAACAAAGGTGCGTAGAAGAGACACTCCTAAAGTAACCTATGGTTGAAAGACTTGCTAATGTAGGTATAGATGATCTATATGGCTTGTTTGGTGAGGTGGTACTAGGTACCTCTTCCATCTTCATCCTAAAGGAGGGAGAGGAGGAGAAGCTAGGTATGCTTATGCCTTAACATTTTCATTATATCTCATTTCCATATTTAGTTAATAATGATTGTTATGCTTACAATAGTTCTTGAACTACTAGTGCCAACTCCTATCCCTAAGTTTCATGTGAAACCATGGGTAGAGACTCCCACGAAGTGGAGTTTTTGCATGGGATGGCTAAGGACATCATCGATTGGTTGCATTAGGTTGCACCTAAGATAGGTAAGCATATTGTTTTATGTGTCTCAATCATGGACTTTGCTTACATTATGGCTATCTTAGGTTTTGGCTTATGGTTGTGTTTTATGCTTGTATAATACCTTCTATGGAATGGGACCCCAACAGATACATGAAGATAGATTCCTTGCCTAAGCTTTCCTATGATGTGTCTAGTGTACTTATGAAGTTGTACAAGGTTGCTACTGATTTAGTGATGTCATGTGTAAAAACTTCATCTGAGCTAGAGAGGTCCAACGAATCCCTATGGGAGGAAGTTATGGCCTTAAGAGAAAAGACTTAAAGGTATGAGGATATGATTAGAAATCTACAAGACCATAAGGCCTTTATGGAAGCCCAAGTGGCTAACTTAGGGGAATTATGGACTAAGAAGATCACATGGGCCCACTATTGGAATGTTATTTAGGACAAAGTAGTGGTCCTATGGGAGATGGAAAAATGACATATGTAGATGGACCTCATCTTCCAAATGGTTGAGTATTGCAAGGATCATTGCACTTGGGTCTTGGAGTGGGGTAAGACACAAAAGGCCCACAAGTAATAGTATAAGGTCGATCATGGGGCCTACCTAAAGGGGCTCAATAAGGAGTTGATTAAACAGTGTAAGAAAGAGTTGTTCATTCAGGAGATCTAGGCATAGAATGCTTATTAGCTTTTTAAAAGTACTCTCAAGGTGGAGTAATCCCCTACTCTTCAAACTACCACTATTGTAGGTGAGAGCTCTATAGTTGCTACTACCCATGAGCCTCCTACTTGGACTTCTATAGATAGGATCAACATCTTTCTAGCATTGATCTTGGGGATGTTAACTAGGTTAACATGATGGAGGACTAGATCCTCCATTGTTTGGAGGAAGGACTTTCCCATCTACCCTTAGAAGTAATGAAGCCAGAATCTCCACAGGTTTGATATATTTTATGTTTTAGTCTTTTTTTTAAGTCATGATTTTGGCTATGGGTTACTAACTAGCTATATGTTGTTGCACTTTAGACCTCTGAAGACATTAGCAACCCCAATAGTGAGGGTGGAAATGACCTACCACTTCCTCCTCCGAATGCCACTTAGTAGCCTCCTTAGTTTAGTTTGTTGGCTATTTTTTTTTATTTTTATGTTGATGGCCATGGTTAACCAAGACTATGTTATGGATGGTTGTTATTCTTTGATATTTTTGCCACATAGTGTGGTCATGGCTATGTTTGTTATGGACATTTTAACTTTAAATTTAAATTTTGGTTTTATTTTTGGCTATATGCATCTATAGTAATAGTGAACATTGAAAATGGCTATATTGGTTCTTTTTGGTTATGGCTAATTGAAAAAAGGAAGTTTCATAATAAACAAGATGTTTGCTAGTTTTAGGCCATTGTGGGCACAAATTATATTGTGCAATTATGGCTACATTGCTAGTTTCAGGCCATGCTAGGCCATAATGCTAGTTCAAGGTCTTAGCAAACCATAGCACTAGTTTAATGTCTTAGTGGATAATAGTGTCAGTTTAACATCTTAGCAGATGTTGGTGCTAGTTTAATGTCTTAGTAGACATTGGTGCTAGTTGAATGTCTTAGCAGATGAGGTCTAGAAGAGATAGCTTTTTGATTTTGAAAACATAAAGAAAGGTTGTAGCAAACAGGTAAAAATGTAAATGAACTTAGGCTATATGCATAGGCTACATGCATAAAGAGTAAAACAACAATTGCATAAAATATATAATAAACTATAAATGAAAAGTAAGGTTGTATGGCTATTGGTGTATCTAGTCATAGAGGCATGGGATGGTTAAGGTAAACTTCACCTGTGTAGATTCTTCCTAATCTTTCCAAGATTAGGAAGTGAGTAAGGCCTACTTTACACAAGCTCTTATTCACCATCCCCTTCACTTATGATGTTAAAAGGGAGTTCATCCCATAATATATCGCATTATCTATTGTTGTCATCATTAGCTATCTTGGGTTTTTGCTCTTCATGGCTAGGAGCTTCTTCTTGAAGCTCCACTTCGGACCCCAATTCTATGTCTAAATTGTTGATAGCTAAGGGAGATGCATTATCACCATGAATGATGATTTCACATCCCTTGTAAGAAAGGTAAATTTCTTGATGGATGGGCAAGGACACAGCTTGTAACTAAGCCAACCAAAGTCTTCCTAGGATTAGGTTGAATCTTGGTGTCTCTTCCATCATCAAGAAGTTTGCAGTTGTAGGGAATTTTTCTCTAGCTACAAAATCCAAGGAGATAGGCCCATTGAAGGCAACTCTTGATTCATTGAAGGACTTAAGTGCTATGGTAATTATAGGTTGTATTTTCTTAGTTAAGCCCAAGCGTTCAAAGATGATGCATGGGATGATGTTGATTATAGCTCCATCATCAACATGCACCTAATGTATTTTAAATTTTCCTATGCATATGGTTATGAATAAAGGAGTTGTAGTCACTTTGCCATTCTGAGGATTAACCTTAATTTTGCTATTATGAAATATTAAGGGTGTTGACTTCTCCTCCCTTGGTGATGGAGGAATCATCACTACATGGATGGCTTCCTTGTTAGCAAGAATATCCTCACTAATGGGTATGGAAGTCAACATTTTGACTAGCACCTTATGATATGTTGTGGAAGTCATGATTAGGTTATAAAGGCTTAGGATTATTTTTTTCTACTTGAGGGATTACTGGACTTGTTGATTGCATTGAGGAAGTTTTTGTCATTGGCCATGGGCTTATCACCTTGGTTGTGCTTTACTTTCTCCATGTGTTCCAAAATGTAGACTTTGGCTTTAAGTTTTGATTGTTGTGGCTATTCCTTGTTGTTTTGGTTGTGGGCTTTGGTGTCCTATTGCTTGTTGGTTCAAAAGGTTGGGGAAGAGGAGGTTATGGGTATAGCCAAAATGGGAGTGGGCTTTGATGGACCCACTTCCTTTCATGCCTCCATATGCTTGTCTCCATTGTTGTTAGGCTTTTGCATATGCTTCTTCCTTTGTTTGGCTGTAGCTTTTCGGGTTGTTAGCCATTGGTTGTAAGGAAGAGGCAGTAGCATTAGCCACCATAGGTCATGCTCACAAATGTTTTTACTTAGAAAAAGAAAATCATTGAAATGGAGTGAGTATAATCATTAATCAATCTATCAAAGATAAAGTGGCACAAGTGTATTGCCATTATGATCAAATTATGGGCATCAAATTTGTGCTTTGAAATTAGATCATCAATGTTATCAACGTATATGCTCCATAAGTTAGCCTAGAAAATTTCATCAAGCATAATTTTTGGGGTTTTATAGATTAAAGGAAGTACAAGATGAAATCCCTTAGTGTATGTTGTTTGTAGAAGATATTGTGTTGATGGATACAACTCAAGAAAATATTACTCCTATAATGGAGAAGTGGAAACATACTTTAGAATCAAAAAGCTAAAATTAGCAAAAGTAAGATAAAATATATGAAATGTAATTTTAGTAGTAGCATAAATAGTGGTAAAATAAAAGTGATAATTCAAGGCAAAAAAGTTCCTCACTACAAATAGTTTTGCTACCTAGGATCAATCCTTCAATCAAATGGTGAAATTGCTATGGATATAAGAAATAGAATTTGAGGTAGGATGGTCAAAATGGAGACAAGGCAAATGGTGCTTTATGTGATAAAAGAATACCATTAAAATTGAAGAGTAAATTTTATAGGACAACAATTACGCTTGTTGTCTTATATAGTTTTGAATATTAGGTAGTATAAAAAAGGCATGAACAACAAATCAATGTGGCAAAAATGTGAATACTTCAATGGATGTTAAATGTTATTGGAAGAGATAAACTATATAATGTAGACATTAGACAAGGACTTTGAGTGGCTCTTAATTTATAAAAGCTACAAGAATGGTTGCTTAAAATAATTTGGACATGTGCAAAGAAGATTAGACAATGAGCTTATAAACAAAGGTTGCTACATTGCTATTCCAAGAAAGCCATTGAAGGAAGACCAAAGAAGATATGAGAAAAAAAATAATTAAAGATGATTTGAAGAAACTATAAATAAATAAAGATATAGCTTTTCATAGAAATGCATAGTAAAAAATAACACATGTAACCAACCCCAATTTTTTGGGATAAGGCTAGGATGATGATGGTGATGGTAATGATGTTTAAAAAAAGCATTGAACTTATTCATAGGTCTTAACTATCTTTCATTAAGTGCAGCAAGATTGAGCTCTTAATCTTTTAGAATTGAAACTTAGAGATAACTTAAAAATTCACCATATTCCATAAGAAAAGAAAACCTATCGCTTATGTAGCAAAAGGATGATGAAGATCATATGTCTCTTCAATATCATCTGTTGGAGCATATTTGCCAATCACGGCTTTAAGATTGAAACAAACAAATAATTTAAGATTCTAAATGCAGTGTTTATGCGGTCAAAGAATGATTAAATATGAATATTATAAATTTCTTCAATGGCCTTTGTAACGTTAAAGCAGAATTGGCCATAGATGATATATCATACTTATGGTTGGAAATTGATACTCTTAAATCTATTTTTTCATCTTAACCTGTAATGTAATGTAAAGTAAGGGTAATGTAATGTAAAGTAAGGTTAAAGTATTTGATTTCATGTATTAAAATAGGTTAAAATATGATCCGCCCAACAACCTTACAGGCTGTTGGTTTCCTGTGCTCTCCCCATGCCAAAACGGATGGGAGTAACTGCCATTACTAGGAGGAGTAGCTAACGTTAAAGCAGTGGTGAATGGGAGTGGCTGCCATTGCTAAGATGAGTGGCTCCCGTTAAAGCAATGGTGGACCATCATAGTTCCCTTTACAGCAGTAGTGGGCCGTCATAGCCACTCACTCCACTTGCACCATTTTCTTGACTTCATGCTCTCCGCATGTGGAACTTCATGAAAGGACTGCTGTTTCAATTCTTGCAATTGTTGGTTGCACATACTGTATTTCCACATGGAAATGAACGCGACATCTTTGTAGTTGGGTGTTCGAGTTTCTCTTCCACCCTTCTACAACATCTGCGCTGTTGCTACTGCCTGTTCACTGTTCTGTTACGCCACAGCTGGTGCTTCTGCTGCTGCTAAGGCTGTGCTGGATATCTATCTTTGGGTGTTGCTCTCATCATGCTGGTCCTGTTGTGCCTACCGTTCCTGTTAAAATGGTTGAATTTGAAAGAAGATAATGTCATCTTATTCAAAGAACAATTGTTTCATGAAGGCACATAGAATTAGGATTGGTCTACAAATTTAATTTTAATCTGGGACCAAATGAAAAGTTACATTCAGAAAATTGTAAAAAAAAAAAAAACATTTTGGGTAAAACAAAAGGCAAAAAATATGTTCCAAAGGAGACATGGTGGTGGAGTGATGAAGTGCAAAATTATATCCAAAACAAGAAAAAATGCTTCAGGGAATTGCAGCAAGTGATAGCAAAGAAGGTTGATATACAAAATCGCAAAGGAGGCAACAGTAGTAGTAGACAAAGCCAAACATAAAGTCTTGATAGCTTTTATAACAAATTAGGAACAATGTAAGAAGAAAAATCTATTTATAAATTGAAAAAAATTAGAAATAAAAAATGTAAGAACATTGTTATATCAAAGGCACTAAGAAAGTAGACAAAAGAATTTTGATAAAAGATAATGAAATTTTAGATAGGTAGAAACATTATTTTCAAGAATTATTAAATGAGGAATTCTCAAAAGAAGACATCCAAGAAAAAGAACCAAATTTTGGTTTGGTTAATGAACTTTCCTTCTCTGAGTAAAGACAACCTTGCTATAGAAGCTTAGAAAGCATTCGGAGATATAGAAGTTTCTTGGCTAACATAATTATCTAACAAAATTTTGAAGGATGGAGAAATACCCAATAATTGGAGAAAAAGTTTTGTTGTTCTCATTTACAAAAATAAAGGAAACTGACAAAATTGTGCAAAGTATAGAGGAATTAATCTTATGAGTTATACTATGAAGCTTTGGGAAAAAGTTATAAAGTAGTGTCTTACAATTAAAATAATAGTGTTAAAAAATCAAATTGGATTTATGTCAGGGAGATCTTCAAGATAGGCTATTTTCTTGATACGATAATTGATAGAGAAATTAATAAAACATAAAAAAATCTACATATGATCTTCATTGACTTAGAAAAAACATATGATAAAGTACCTAGAGATATTATTTGATGGACCTTGTAGAGGAAAAACATCTCTAATACATATATTAAATTGATTTAAGGAGCTACCACTAAAATTGGAATAGCTTGCAGAAAAACTTCGAATTTTCTAGTCATAGTAGGTCTACATCAAGGGTCTCTGCTTAGCCTGTACATATTTTCCAGTATTATAGATGAATTAACAAAAGTAACACAAGATGAAATCCCTTGGTGTATGTTATTTGTAGATGATATTGTGTTGGTGGATACAACTCAAGAAAATATTGCTTCTAAAATAACAAAGTGGTACATACTCTAGAGCTAAAAGGCTTGAAAATTAGTAGAATTAAGATAGAATATATGGAATACAATTTTAATAATAGCATAAATAGTGATAAAATTAAAGTGACAATTCAAGATAAAAAGATCCTTCATTGCAAATAGTTCCATTACCTAAGATTAATCCTCCAATCAAATAGTGAAATTGATAAAGATATAAGAAATAGAATTGAGATAAGATGGTCAAAATGGAGAGAGGCTAGTAGTGTTCTATATTGATGAGTAGAAAGGTACCCCTACACTCAACCATATGAATATGAGCATTTCACGCACAATCCAGTTGAACTCCGTAGATGGGCTAGTTGTGGTATCTAGATAGTTACTCATTGATCGCAGTTTGTTGTCTTCACATCTGGACTAGTATTTGCTTTATCATGTATGGTTTAGTCCAAAGTGAAGTGTATGATGCAATCCTAAACTAGTGCTACTCCTAGAGACAATAGAAAAAAATTTAAATTAAGCTAGAAGGAAAAGGGAGAGAGAGTTAAGCTAATAGAACATAGAGGGAGAGAATCTAAACTAGCCTAAGTGTGATGAGCATCTGTTCCTTAATCATTAATACACATCATGGACCTCGTGTATGACTACTATTGGGATTACCAAGCACATATCCTAGGTACGCTACTAGGATACCAAGTAGTCACACTTAAATGCTCGTGATTAAGTTGTACTCATTCGACGTTTAATAACAGAGATAGGAGTTGAGGGTAAAGAAGTATTAATTAAGAAAGTAATGAATAATAATTAAATAATTAAACTAACTGAATGCTACAATGATGAAGTAATCTCAATTTTTATTTCTGGTCATGTGCATGTCCAAGTATGTCACACTCGAATAAAGTGTCATACAATTACAATCATCACATTGTGGGCATGCACTGTGAGAAAGGGTTGAAAAGAACTAAAAATGAAAACTAACTTCTAGCTGAACTACTCCCTATCCTGTGCACCTACATGTGTATTTATAGGCCTGCACAGGAGTCACAATATTGTGTATTCGATATCGCTAGCCAAGCCATGATATCCTGTGCTTGATATTGTGGATCCGATATTGCAAGTCCAATATTGAAGCCTAATAAATCATGATTCATCATACCCCCATGATTGAATGAAAACTCATCCTCGAGTCATACAAAATGAGAACAAACCCCATTGATTACACAGTGGATAGGTATGGGATTATTAACTAACTAAGGGTTATTCATGTCGTAGTGGAGAATTGAATAGAATAAAATTGGGACACAAACATAAGATTACAAAATTACAAAATTGCAAAATTGTAAACTTTTATTGGAACTCATGTGGTTCTAGGTGGTGGTGGCTCCTCCATGGGTTACTTCCCCTTGTCTTGTGATCTAGGTTTTTGGATTTGGTGGCTCTGAAGGAGTGCTTAGAGCTTTTCCTCTTTGATTCAGGGATCATGTGCCATCCATGCTGATGCTCTAATGTTTGATGGAGTTAGCACTTCCCATGGATATGGCAGTTGTAGAAACATTTGATTTACTTTGATATACCAAGCTGCAAACAACTACTGTTCCTCCTTGAAGGCTATGGCTTTATCCTTGTAGTCTTGGTAATCTATAAGCCATCAAGCCAAGTCTACCACAACATCTTTCTACCCTTGGTGGCTAGCCTTAACCACCTCTAATTCAAAATTTATGACTTCTAGCCTTTGCAATGTTTTCTTGTGTTCCAAAAATTCTATTTCATATCTAGCATAGGTGGTAGCTACCTACTTCTCTAGCTCTATTCTTGGGTGTTCTGTTGTTAACATGGCTAGGTTGGTATATGGCAGGTTTGCCAATTCTATGTACTCTATAAGATCTTGGATCTGTAGGTCCTAGCTTTTTAGCTCTACCTAGTGGACGAATGCATATGTGTACAATATTGCTCACCAATCAGTGTGTTGAGCACTGAAGGTGTTAATGTGAGCCTTGGCCATATGGATCTCTTTCTTGATGACTTGCTCATACATCCTTACCTAGTCTCTGAAATGCTCTTTTAATTTTTCATGTCACTTGGCCTTGTTTTTCCATGCACTTATTTCAATGGTCATCTTTTGATGGATTACAAGTACCTCCTCCATTGAGAGGGTTCGATTCTCTTTGGCCAAGCAATTCATGTCTTGGTTGACCCTAACCAACTGTTCTTGTATCTGTTGGAAATTTTCTTTGAGAACATTTTTTTGATTCTCCATAGTGGTTAATCGAAGATTTTCTATGGTGAGGTGTTTGTTTTCTTTTTGTAAGGCCTTTGACATGTGTGTATGTTTGTTCCTATGCCTTGGAAGCATCCTAATCGACCTTCTCCTTCTCCTCCGCCACTCTTTTATTATTTGCAAATAGTTTATTGAGCTACTCTATTTTGAAAGTGTCTAGCTAGTCTATGAAAATGAATTAAGATGGATCCTACTATGTACCTTGCAGGGTAACGAGCCTTTCTTGGAGTCTTGCCAACTCTGCCTCTGCATGCTTGGCCCTGACTAGCTTTCCTTTGGTAGAGATGAGGTCTTATTGCATTGCTGTGACATCTTGCAGAATGTCAAAAAAGGACATCAGCACTTGTCCTATTTGCAGAAACCAATCAAGAACATCCTCATGCTTTGCAGGAGTCATCGAGAGATTGGCCAAGGTTTGAGCATCACGTGCTCCTATGAAATCTATCGTTGCACAACAAGAACATTGAAGGACTCTTTAATGTTGTCCATAACCACTTTTGTGGCTCCTACTACATCTTGGTGTTGCATGAACACCATTGTAGCCCCTTCACTAGTCTCTAGTTACACTTAGAAGGATGTAGCATTCCCTAAAATCTATTGTGACCAATGTATCTCTTCTCCTCTTATTTGAATAGACACTTTGCCCCATGCATGATCTATAGAAATTGTGGGTCGTACGGCATCATCGATGATGTAGAAGAGATTAGCATCATTATGAATTCCCCAATTGACCATCTCAATGATGGCCCTAAGATGGCTCATCAATGGTCGATAATCCTATGGCAATGGTGACGGTTGGTCTAGCTAGTTCATGTTGGACCCTGATCCTTGTTGTTCTGGACCTTATACTTGGGAGTTGGCTAGGCCTTGTAGTTTGAGTTGTAGTGGATCCCATTGTCTATTCTTGTTTTGGCTCTAGTGTCTCACCAGCACTCTTCCTTTGGGCTGGTGGCTTTAGTAATTCAACAGACGAAGCATTTTGAGCTCTTTTTGGGATGTCATTGGTGTACCCCCATAATTCTAGCATGCTTACAAAGCTTTCTGATGAGACATGGGAAGGGCAACATGAACTTCTCTATCTTGCATTCTTCAAACTACCTCAAGATCTCCATGAGATACAGATGGGAAAGATTAGCATTAACCTTGTCCATCAATATCACACTTCCTCATGTCATATAGGTTGAGATTCTATTTAATACTTTCATGGGGAATATGTGATAAGTGCCAATTTTGAAATATATTCTTTCTTCCAGTGTCAACTCCCCATATGTCTTGTCCTCTTTGTCGTACACCTTGTCCAACCAAATTCTTTGTGCATCAACATTGGAGCACATGGATAGGTGAGCAACTTTTGGCCCTATATTTGAAAGGTTTAACACTTCCAAAATGGCCTTGGCAGAAAAATCTATAGACACACCACCAATGTCAACTATGGTGCCTTCTTCTTTATTATGCCAAAATTGGTACATTTCTCCTAAGTACTAGGCACCACTTTCAAAGAGGATGGGCTATAATAAAGACCCTTTAAGTTGGTCCCTAATAGCCTCATGAGTGAACTCCATGAAAGGTCCAAAGTTTAGTTCCACGATCACAGTTGCTGATGTGGACCTTTCATGGATTTCTTGCATGCATTCCAGGGATAATGTGAGATATTGCCTTTGTTCAGGCACTTCATCCATTCCTCCTTCTGCTTGTCCTGATTACACAGTAGTAGGGGGTGCTTGATGGATGCTGAATGATTGTGCCTCCTACTTTGCATGTTCCTCAAGAGACACTTGGTCTCTTCCTCTTCTTTCTTGTTTGGGCACACCTTGAGAGGGTCCTCCTTGTTTTCCATGTTTAGGGGCCATCTGCAATCACACGGGGTTGATCATTAGTAAGGTTGCTTACAACATTTGATTTATACCTTACTTCTTGCCCCAAATAAATTTCTTTCTTATTTTGTATGCTTTAGAGTTACGAAATTTTATGAAAATGTCCCCTAAAAGTTTTAATATTGGGCCCAATTTGATTAGGTGGCTTCAAAATTTAGTTATCCAGTGTAGGTGAGGAGATAAAATTATTTTTGGCAATATGTTTATTATTTTTATAATCAATTACCCTTTATAGTATCCTTCAAAGGATAATGAATTTCAAAAAATTTATGCATGGTTTGAAGTGTACCCTTCCCCCATGACTAAGCTAAACACTTCAGGTTTAGGTAGGTTCAAGAAGAATGGGAATCGGAGTGCTAGTGCAAGTTGCAATTCATGGAAGAAATTTTTGAAAAAATCCCCCCGCATTAATAGTTGAGACTAATGTTGATGTGTGCAGGGGATCCATTTATATAGTTTTTGTTAACGTGATATCATGTACTAGATAGCATGGCCCTAATATCGTGTTAGACTTGATATCAGGTATGTGATATTGCAGCCTATTTAAAATAGGGTAGTTAAAAAATTGATGAATTTATGAAACTTCAAGGCCAAAAATGAAGGATTCGAGGTCAATGCGAAAAGTTCATGGTATTGTTAAATAGACCAGAAGGAACAAAAAGTATAATGTGGTAGGATCTGATGATGAAATTCATAAGTTGGATGAGGGAAAAGGACATGTTTTGGTACATAGGAATGGTTAAATCGGAAGGATGAAAAGGGAAAGAATAACATTGGTAATGTAGTACTCAGAGGGTATAAAATTATGTGATGATGTGCAACAAATACAAATTACAAAAATCACACAAGTGGATTCTCCCCAAAGCAGGTTCCAACCTATAATGCCCTTGTGTAACCACACCTTAAAATGTACGTAGGAACTAGAAGGGTTAAATGTAATCCACACTAGTTCCACAAAATACACACATGTAGATACCAGCATGATGAGGTATGAATTCAATGCTACACAAGACACAAGTCACAAATACATGAACAATGAGATGAAGTAAATTGTAGAAGGGATTTTAGATATTAGGACATGAGGTAATTGACCTAGGGCACAATGAATCTTGAGTGTAGGATGTGATTAATGTGTCATTATCCTGTTGCTCCAAATTCAAGACAAAGTCCATTCTTTCAATTTGTGACATCACATTGTTTCATCCAGTAATGGACAGCCATAAGAGCATCATGACAGCAAGGAATACAATCACTTGACATTTTGTGCAAGGGAGGAGTGATTCAAGATTGCTTTGTGGCACTATGATCTTGATTTTTTTCTTTTCCTTTTTGTGTGACCACTTTGGCACACTCTTCTTACTCTATTTTTTTTGAATGCTTAATCCAGAGAAACCACCTACCTTTAGGCATGGGTGGATGTCTTTCTAGTGGGACCCCCTAGAATAGCATTGGTTTTCTTGAGTGAGTGCTTTTATTACTCTTACTCCCATTTTTTGTTAGATCTAAAAGGATCTTAGTACAACCAGGATCCATGGTAACTTCTACAGATGTCACACCTTGGTCATTCCCTCTTGGTCCATCCTTCTTCGCTCTAGGTATAATGAGCATAAAATTACTTTAAGTTTTAATGATGTCAATAAAATCATCGTACCCAGAGTAGAATCTCTTATTAATAGAAAGGTTGGGTGGATGTAATGGGCTTGCTATCCAAATAATTAGTTACTCGAGACTTGATAGCAAAGAACAACACCTCAACCAATGATTCACATGAGTGTTTTATTCATAGATGAGATTACCCATAAAAAGACAAAAAGATAAAACAATAAATAAATAAAAATATGAAATAATAATTAAAAAGATAAAAAAACAAATTAAAAGATGAAAAAATTGGAAAATAAAAAATTTTAAAATTAAAGAAAAGGAAAAACATTTATTAATTTTGTTTGTTAGAATGGTGGATGTCTCCCATAACTAAATGTTTGATCATGGCGAGAATTAATAAGTGGAAAGTGTGGATCCATGCATGTTGGAAATGTTTGGGATTGATCATATTCCAACCACTAGGTGTCTTTTGATATGGTGTTTGGAATGTACACATATTGGGGTTCACATACTCAACCATAATAGACATAGTAGGGTAGGTTATATGATGGGGTCATGGGATACAGAGCTACCCCACTATGGTACCCTTGACTGTAAGATGGCATGAAAGGATCAATGTGTCCCCCTTTGTGATTATATTCATTGGGCTGCATAGTTGTTGGAGTATTGATTGGTGGCCCTGATTAAGTAACATGAGGCATTGAGTTCGAGAAGAAGGATACACCATAGTGTTGAACTTGTGCTACATTGGAGGATGCAATGGTCTTCAAATTGTGTGGTCCCTTTCTATGGTCACATCTAAAGAAGGGACGTCTTCAATGTTGTGGAGAGTTCCCACTACTGTTGATAGTAGAAGCACAAGTAACATTCATGGGTTGATGCTATGGTGCAAATCCCTTGGGTACAGTCGGTGGTGATGTAGAAGGAGGTGACAGATGAGAATGTTGACATTGAGGAGAAGTGGAAGGTACATGAGGTGGTGACCTTGTTGGAGAGGGTATGAATGGATAGTATTTTGGAGAATGATAATGATGAGGAGAAGTAGAGGATGATGATCTAGTTGGAGAAATAGGGTGTTGAACATAGTAAGCATTTAGCGTTGGGATATACAAAGGATATGGTCGAGTTGGCGATGGCCTCCTCCATGACTAGGGCTTTTTCCACTGTGGTTGAACCTGATATTTCTGTATGAAATTTGGATGTAACACTCCTCCCGAATGCTCATGTAAATGTGACAAAATTGGGCATTGACCTTTGGGATGATCATTTAGATAGATGTTACATTGATATGTGAAGTTGGTAGTTTAGTTCTTATTCTTATTATCTTCTACCCTTTGTTATGATTGTTGCATGGTGTCTTGTCCTATTTCTTGATTTGGCATAGTTTTACCTCTGCTATTGTTAGCATATTCTCCATATTTTCCATGCACCCATTCCATCATCTTATTAATATTTTCCTCGATTTCATCTAGTGATTGTTGCACTGGCAAAGGTAGAAACGGTTGCACTTCCTCAAGGTGAGTTGATTTCTCCTCTTTATAGTTATGGACCTTTGCTAATTCGATATTTTGATCCTATTGAGAGCTTTTAACATTCTCCAATTTAGCCATTTCTCCTTCTTATTTTTCTACCTACTTAATACGCTCTTGGAGTTGATGGGTTTGTAGCTCATATAGTTGACCTCAGGCATACATCCCTAGGGTTATCCTTGTTTCATTACAGAGCCCATCCATGATGTGATACATTAGCCTTTCCTCAGAGAATCCATGGCCTAGTCATTTGTTTATCAAAGAATATTATCTTTCTAAGGCCATGTCCAAGGTTTCATGTTTCCCTTGTTTCGATTCTTGGATTTGTCTCCTCAAGGCCAACACTCTGTCATAGGTTTGATATCGTTTAGTAAAGAGTTCTACCATTGTTGGCCAACTATAGATTGATTTTGGTTTTAAGGATATATACCACACTTTTGCTTGATCACCGAGTGTTAGAGGGAAGAGCTTAAGTTTTTTCCACCCATTATCAATATTATTCCATACACAGGCATCATAAAAGGCTTTTATATGTTGTTGCAGATCTAAATCATAGCCTCCTAAAAACATAGAAAAGTTGTTTAAATCAAGCCTAGGTAGATGGCTTTCTTTGCAATGCCTACAAGATATTCAAATAGCCTCTTGTATAGGCATTAGGCTCTTAGTGGCTTGAAGGGGTTCATCATCACTAAGTAGGTTGTGAGTTTGTGACTTGAGATGATGTTGTCCTTGTTCATGTTGGTGTTCTTGATTTTCTTTGTGAGCACAATTTTTAGTTCTACGCTGATCCCTTGAAAAATAGTCATCCGTGTGACGATCTAATGTTGAAGGAGTAGAGGAAGAGAAAGAACTGAAAATCTTATCCTAACTTTTGTAAGTTTTCCAGTCATCCCCTAATAGATTCTTGTTAGTTATTGAGAAGGTCCTAGGCCTTTTAGGCCTCCTCATTCTATGGGCTATCCCATCGTTACTAGAGGTGTCAGAGTTGGTTGACAAGAATCCTTGAGTATCGTTGGGATACTCATGAACATATGGAATTCTTGCATAAAGTTGAGTACTCCAAACTTTGTCTTCATCATATAATTCATTGGTTCTCCAATGAATTACCTCACTAGTTGTGGCATTAGCATATTCTTGTGAGAGAGACATTGTTGTGAGTGATGTGTGACTTAATTGAATTTAATTTAATTTCTTTTCTAAAGGATATATTATTAATACTTGTTATAACAATCTTGTATGATATAACTAGTCTAAATAACTAACACTATCCCTAGAAATGGTGTCAATGATGAGTGGCAAGGTACCCCTACACTCAACCATACGAATATGAGTGTTTCACGCACAATCTGGTCAAACTCTATAGACAAGCTAGTTGTGGTATCTAGATAGTTACTCATTGATCACAATTCACTGTCCTCCCATCTAGACTAGTATTTTCTTTTTCACATATGGTTTAGTCCAGAGTGAGGTGTATGATGCATTCCTAAACTAGTGCTACTCCTAGAGGCAATAGAAAATAACTTTAATTAAGCTAGGAGGAAAAGGAAGAGAGAGTTAAGCTAATAGGACATAGGGGAAGAGAATCTAAACTAGCCTAAGTGTGATGAGTATCCTTTCCTTAATCATCCGTACACATCCTGGACCTCGTGTATGACTACTACTAGGATTACCAAGTGCATATCCTAGGTATGCTATTGGGATACCAAGTAGTCATACTTAAATGCTCGTGATTAAGTCGTACTAATTCCACATTTAATAACAGAGATAGGAGTTGAGGGTAAAGAAGTATTAATTAAGAAAGTAATGAATAACAATTAAATAATTAAACTAAGTGAATTCTACAATGATGAAGTAATCTTGATCTTTATTTCTGGTCATTTGCATGGCCAAGTACATCACACTCGAATCAAGGTGTCATACAATTACAATCATCACACTATGGGCATGCACTGGGAGAAAGGGTTAAAATGAACTAAAAATGAAAACTAACTTTGAATTGAACTACTTTGTATCCCGTGTGCCTACATGTGTATTTATCGGCCCACATAGGAATCACGATATTGTGTATCCGATATCACTAGCTAGGTCACGATATTGCGTTCCCAATATCATGGATCCAATATCGTAGGTCTAATATCGAAGCCTAATGAATCATGATTCATCATATATGATAAAAGAATACCAATAAAATTAAAGAGAAAATTTTACAAAGTAGTAATAAGGCTTGGTATCTTATATCGTAGTGAATGTTCAACAATACAAAAGAGGCATGAATAACAAATAAATGTGGCAAAAATGCAAATGCTTTGATAAATGTTAAATGCTACTAGAAGTGATAAACTAAATAATATAGATATCTCAAGAAGACCTAGAGTGGATTCTATTTTAGATAAACTACAAGAATGATAACTTAGATGGTTTGGACATATGCAAAGAGGATTAGACAATGAGCTTATAAATCAAGGTTGCTACATCACTACTCTAAGAAAGGCACTAAAAGGAAGACTAAAGAAAACATGGAAAATAATGTTCGAAGATAATTTGAAGGAACTACAAATAAAAAAAATCTGGATCTTCATAGAGGTAAATGATGTAAAAAAAACTCATGTAGTTGACCCCCATTTGTTAGTACAAGGCTAGGATGATGATGATGATGATGATGATGAGTGATTATGAAATTATGAAAATAGAAAAAATCTAGTAAAAGGGAAAATGTTAATTCTTGATATGACAGTATAAAAATTATTTATGTCCAATTTTGTATACATATGCTTTCTAATGTCATAGAAAAATTGAACAAATTGAATACAACTTTACATTTTAAAAAAATTGAATAGGAGTGTATTAGAACCAACATTAGATTCCACAATTACAACTCTTAAAATGTGGTTTCTAAGATCTTATACATTTGTTTACTGAAGAAAAATACTTACCTCAACTTTTAAGTTCATCTAACTATGGGGCATTTGGAAATGAAATATGCTAAGAAATGACATTGACATCAATTAAGAATGGTCAAAATTCCAAAAGATGAAATACAAATATCACATAAAATTTCATACATAGATAGATCTTTAGAAAGTTACACTTTGTTAGGAAGAAATTACATTAAAAAATTACTAAATTATTTGAATGAAAGGTTTCTAGATGTCCTCTTCTTTAGTTCTTTAAAATCATATAATCCATCATTCTATTGGGAATATAGAAAAAATGTAAATGGTTGATTAAAAAGAATTTTTAAAGTATTTTAAAACATAGTTTAAAAAAAAATCTAAAGATCATATGATTTGTTATGATGCATGTTTAAAGGAACCTTATTCATTTTTTGGTTGCTTATGGTATAATTGTGAAGGTTTTTCAATGAAAGAAGTAAAGAGAACATTTTGTAATTTTGGTTTACACTGTAGCTATCCAAATTTATTTAAATTATGATAAGTAGTGATGATACTTACTATTAGCACAACTTCTCAAGAGAAGATTTTCTAAAAAAATTTAATTAAAACCATATTAAGGCTACATTAGATGCTTTAATTAGAATCTTGCTAATGGTCTTGCAAAACTAAAGATAGATTCGCATAAAGTTTTTAATCTTTAGATTAATGTTAAAAGAAAGAAAGATAAAATAAAATGTAGGTGCTACAATAAAAAAATTTTGTTTCTAAATTTTATTTAACCATTTATACTTATTTTATAAAATTCATTTTTTTCATATAAAATTATGTATTAAAGATGCTCTCAATAATTTGTAGATATGGAAAAGTACAAAATTGTAGGAGGGTGATGCATGTTGATTAAGAAAAAATGATATTTTTATATTGTATTTTGAGCTTAAACATAAATGAGAAAAATTTTAAGCATAAATATATTTATGTATAATTGTCATTTGTAGTAATGGAAAAGTACTTTTTTTTTCAAGTTAAGAGATACGGGTTCAAGGCTACTTCTAATATAAATATCTTGAAGTCTATGTAATGTATTTTAAACATTTTTACTACTTGTTTCTACTTAATTTATTTATAATTGATTTTATTATATTTGTAGAGCCTTTGGATTTATTGGATAGTCACAATATACATGCCATGAATTTTGAAAACATCATTTAGGAAACAAAGATTCAAAATGGATGAAAGAAATCCACAACGTTTTTCTACTAATTGAATTTAAAGTGAAGAGGCTATTAAGTTTTGTGATGTTTAGATCACTAAGTCTAAGGCATTAAAAATAGTTTGATAAGGAAATTAAGATAAACATACACCTTGAATATTATATAACCCACTCTATTATATGTATTATACCTAAGATATAAATAAGGTATGTAACAAAAAAATACTATTAAAGAAAGTGTCTTCATTATTGTATTATTTATTGTGTTTTTTTTATGTGGGTTTGGGGGTGGGGGGAAGGGAGGGGGGTGGGGGCACCGGGTGGTGGTTGTTAAGGTGAGCCATAGACTAGAGAAAAAAACCTTAAACCCAAAGCCTTAATAGAGTCCAAAGTTGCAAGATGATCCCCCAACAAGACAAAAGCTTATCGCACCCCTAGGATGAAAGCTAAAAACCAAAATAAGCAATTCAAAAGGGACAACCCTTAAGAGAAAGTAATATTATGGGCAGCCTACTTCTTGACATTGAATTTGATTTTGTGTTGGAAACCAAAATCAAAACGTGTATAGATGTAGTAGAACCATTACATCCAAAGAGAAAAAGGACACAATGAATGGTTAATGTTAGTTAAGAAATACAATTATCAACAACTAACTACATACTTTAAGTCATACAAGATAAAACATCATAGATAGTGTTGTACATCATTGATGATGTATACATACGAAATCTTTAACATGACCCCTCAAGTTTAACATTGAAATTAATAATGTCACTTTACTATCTACAACCAAATCCATCACATTCATAATATAAGTGATAATAAAAGTATTCCATTATTACTAAAATCCATAATAACACATGAATTAGAGATTTATAGGCATATCCAAAGATGTGACGTAATACTCTAGAGTGAAAATCCTATTAGAAAAATGCATTTAAAAAAATGAGCAACATAAGACCTAAGGAATTATAAATTTAATCTCTAACTAGTAAAGCCAATATAAACATTAACATAATATGATGGTGAACAATATTTCATTTCTAAATGAATATTATAAATTATTTTGGTCATTTTTAAATGATTCCTAACATGTAAGGAAAAAAATGACTAGAAATATTAAAGATAGGCATCTCCTTCAAAATATATTATAACATAAATAAATTTTAAATCACAAAAGAGAAACACATGCTTGTCATGCTAAGTTAACATTTTAAATGACTTTACTATCCAATAAAAGAGCTTATAACAATGTTAATACAAATAGGAGAAATAAATAGCTAGAATCATTAATCAACAAAAAAATCTATATTTACACTCATAACATTATCAAAAATATTTAATGATGATTTAGGTAGTGATTATAATGTAAAATCCTTCACCATGGATTCTTCAAGAACTTCAAGGATTTCAGAAGATGTTAGTTGAACATCTTGAGTTGGCTCTTTGAGCTTAGGTTTAGCAGACATCTTTATCATCTTTCCTTGAATGTTATTAAAAGTAGCTAAGAGTGACAGTGGAATCATACTAAAGCTCATATCCCTTGCCTAAGGAAAATTTTAACAATGTATAATAAGCTATAAACTTATCAATGACAACATGGTTCTACAAAATACTCACCATGGCCTCTAACTTCTTCCACTCTATGCTAAATATCTTTGATAAGTCATTCTTCTAAATACTTAGATCCTTCACATGGTTTTGTAGAGAACTAATCTCTTCTTGAAGTTTAGAATCCTTATTTCGCATTGTTAGCTTATCATCCTCTAACTCCATGTTTTCAACTATTAATTCTTCTATTCTTCTTATAAGCTTTACCTCAATACTAAAATCCATAGTGTCTCTTGTTTGTTCTAGTGTGGCTAATTCCTATGATTATTTCTTTGTATATTTCAATGCACCTTCAATCTCTTCCTTAAACTTTAAAAATGCTTTGATATATATTTTTTCTTCATAAGTAGATGGAAAATTTTTATTCAACACCTTATTTTGTGTGAAAGTAGCATAAAAAATTATCTTATTATTCCTTAGCATTGCACTATAGGCTTCTACTTTGAAATAATGTTTCATCATAGTGTAATTCTTACACATTAAATCATATAGCAAATCATTACTTACCATGATGGAGTTTACTTTCAAGAGCCAATTAAGGTCTTTATTCACTATGCCTTTGATTACTACTAGAAAGTCATCTTCAAAATATTTTCATACAAATTTATTGTATAATGTTTCCTCCGTGGAAATTTTCTTGATTAATGTCCTAAAGAAATTGATGTTCATCTTTAGATGAAAAACCTTATTCTCAAAAATATAGTGTTGCATCACCACATTTACTATGGATGGAGACAAGTAATCACACTCAATCTTACTCCACCCCTCAACCTAGATATTAGTAGACTACTTTAATTCTAGAATCTACATGATTGTTTGCTTAGGCTTAGAGAATGGTTCAAGAAACAACCATGAAAAAATTTATTATTTTTATTCTTCACTATTGTAGTGACACAATATTTTCTTCTTACTTCTCTTATGTGCAAGCTTTTCTACACTCATCTTCATTAACAAATCACTCCAATAGTTGGTGCCTAGGAAATACCTCTTTCAAATCATAATTGGTTTTTACCATCTAAATGTAAAACTATAGGAACCTTTTCTAAATTATGGAAAACCTTGAGATCTTTTCAAATTGATAAATGAACTAACTATTGTTATAGATCTTGATGAAGTTTTTGATCATCTTATCATTTCTATGCACCACAAACTTAATAAATAGTGCTAAGCTAAATCTTTTCAATTTTGCATTAAGGCCTTGCTTCACCAAATCCATGGCTAATGTCAAATCATAATAATGATATTGAACACTAACATTGTGAGGGGTGTGGATGCACATATATCTAACATACTCTTCTTTCAATAGAAGTAGGTTGAAATTTCTTATCTTGTTTGATAACGCCTTATAATATGCAACCATTATAAAATGTAGTTTTATCTTCTTGGTGTTAGCCTTTGAACCAAAAGCTTCATTATGGGAATTTCCATAGTGACTGCTTGATTGCAATGCTAGTAATGATGAATGTGTTGATGTGTTACTCTAGCTATGTGTAGATAAATTTGATGATACAATGTGTTTGTTGAGCTTCCTCTTTTATGAGCCCTATCCACAACATCTAACTGTTGATGTGTAAATTTTGGACACGCTGCCAACACCTGTGAAAACTCGTTTTAGGAGACTATTGCCTAGGGTGCCTCTCGTATGGGTACGGAAACCCAAGAATAGTCTCAGCTAGAAAGTGATATGTGAAAAAACAATAATAATAATATTTTAAACACAATATTGAAACTTAAATTTAATTTTAGGAGCATTCTGCTATGTTTTGAAAAACATATAAAATTCAAAATTAAACATTTGTATAGTTTTTGAGTAAAATAAATGACACAAAAAAAAATTAAAATTAAAATTAAAATTTATCTGGTGCTAGTCTCCAGACAGAGGCTGGATGTCCCAGAAGAGGCCCTTGATCACTGCTCGGTGTTAGCTACACCTATGACAACATTGGCACCACCATTGTTGGGCATTGGTCTCTGCCATGTGGGCAGAAAAGAAAAAAGAAAAGAAAACGTGTCTGTGTTTGTTTCAGAAAATAGAAAACTATCATTTAGCAATTGCTATTGTAGGGCATGCACACTGTCATTTGAACAGAAGAACAAAATAAAATAGCAGTTGCTGATGGACATGAACAGGAGAACAAAATAAAACAATGGCTAGTGATGGACATGAACAGAAGAATGAAATAAAACAGTGGCTGCTATTGGACATGTGCTCCCAGTCGCTACGTGTTTCAAAAAGAAAGATTGGTGAAAGATTGACCACTAGCCTTGTTGCCAATTCTAGCCCTTTTCTACAACATAGAGAGAGACTATCACCTGCGAGAGACTTGCCGCTCCTCCCTCCTCCCCTTTGGCTTTGGCTAGCTCCATTGTTTATAGTGGTATGCGGGAGACAACCCTAACCCTAAACAGCCAGCTGCCTTTTCCATGTATTATCTTTGCCTTTTTCTGGATTTCTATTTATTGGTCATTGTTGGTTTTTGTTCTTTTTCTCATCTTGCTGTTGAAAAAAAAGAAAAAAACAAAACAAGATCATTGTCATGGGTCATGAGTCATGTTCCTGGTGGATGCTTGTTCAACTATTTTTTAAAATTTGTTGTCTATGAGCCAACAAAGCCCACGAGCAAGTGGACAATGGCCATATGCAAGCTCATGGTGCTCTATTTTTAAATTTTTTATTCATTTATTATTATTATTATTTTTAAATTTTTTTAAAATACAAAACTTGTTCAAACAAGGCCCTATGCCTAGCATGGGTGAGGTTGGCCTCAACACTTAGCCCCCAAACTACAGATTGCATGCAAGTGCAAGGACCATAAACTTTTGAATGAGAATGTAATGGATGGGGAAACAAAACAACATGAAATCAAAAATGCAAACTTGAAAGTAAACTATAATGTTCTAAACATGATCAAAAGAACCAAATAATCGAAAGAGACACTGACATAGGTCATCCAAATAACCATTAAAATCTAAATATATAGTTTATTGTTATTTTAACTAAGATCTATAGATATATATGTATAATTATATATATATATGTAGATATGTGTTTAAGCTCTCATTCTCAATATTATCACAAGGTAATAGTAAAAGTATGCAGACTATTTTAAGCACGATACTTATACAAAACTTAATGAGGAGGATGAGCTACAGCTCATGTTAGATCATAGTAAGCCACAACTTTTAGATTTTTCCTTGGTTTTTTTTCTTTTTCTTTACTTTCTTTTTGAAAAACTTAAATTTAAAGGGGGGAACAGAGGTTAGGGTGAGAATTGTTACTGAACCCCATCACACTAAAGAACTTATTACACTGCCAATGAACATGGTCCTCATTTTTTGTTATTTTTTTCTAAAGAAAACTTTGCTCATGGTGTACTTCATTCTTGAGGTAGGAATTCCAACACGAGTCTAGCTGATTAACTACACTACCAAAGAGCATGGTCCTTTTGGAAACTTTTCCCATGGTGCAGTTCAACCCTCGTGTATGTGCCTTTGACTGGTGGCATCATAGCAGGTCTCCTAGGTGGCTAAGGGTTCTCAAGTAGAAATGAACACACTTCACCCCATTGTTCACAGGATAGCCATGAATCATCATACTTGAGGGCTTGGGCTTATGAGAGGAAATGATAGAATTTTCCAAGGTCACATTGTAATTATTACTAACCACTCTCCAACATCACATATCATACACTCACATGATTATGATGATAACATGATAAGTTTGTATAAATCTAATGCTCCATAATCTAACATAACAAATAAACTGAAACCTTGGAATCAATTGGAAAGAGTTATAGTATTTATAAAATATAAAGTGGATTTTATAGCATTATATTACAATAATAGTAAATTATATTATACCTACATTATTTTCCAATGGTGTTAAGATGACCCAATATCAAGTAACTCAAATGATAAATGATTATTAAAATCATATGAAGAACATAATAATCAAAACAATATGCTAAGAAAGAAATGACAGAAATGCAAGTAAAATATGGAAACGCAATAATATGCATATGAAATGCAATGAAAAAGGGGAAGAAAACATGCAACTAAGAATCTACCAGATGCCCACATGGGGTACCTGAGTAAAAATGTTTCAAATAAAATGTATTAAAATTCCTATTCAACCTATATCCTTGCAAATCAGCAATCTTAAACACATTTGGTGTAGTGATGTCTACAATTTGGAATGGACTTAACCACATAGGGGAAAACTTAGTTTGAGGGCTAGTTTGACCAAACGCTCTATCCCTCTTAAGGACCAGATCACCTACTTGAAAATTTTTAGCAGGATGTTTTTTATCAAACCATATCTTGACAATTTGTTGATGCTTAAGATTATGAAAATTAAGACCTACACTTATTTTGCTTGATTATTTTCTATAAAGTTTTTCTTTAATATAAGTTTCAATGATAGGTCTAGGTTTTGGTGGGTTATCAGATATAGCTTTTCTAGGTGAATGTTCCATGGATGTGTTGTTAAAATTTAGCACACTTTCAAATGTTTTAAGAGGTAAGGTCTTATTTATATCTTTGTCTTCCCCTAAAGTTGGTGGACCACTTAGACAAAATCCATCGTTTTGTTGATAAGGTAAGGTGTCTCCATAGTTTTCTTCACCTTCTCTAGAACTTTGATAGGATTGAATAGGATTTGCATAAGAGATAGGATTTTTTGTAATTCCACTCACATAGTCATTTTCAACTTGTTCACTACACTCAACCTCAATAACCCCAACATAAAGATTAGCATTTTGATCTTCCAAAGATTGATTTTGTTGATCCAAGGCTGTTACTACTTCTTTGTAGAAGGGTTCTTGGGGTATAGTCATGTATTCAGATTTTCCTTTGATAGGGATCAATAATTTCGAGAAATCTAACCTAAAGAAGCCCCCAAACTTAGCTCCAAAAGTCCTAGATAAGAGCACACCATATGTGGATTTCATGTCAACTACTAGGATATCCGTATGACATGTAAATGTAGGGTATTTCTTAAGTTGTACTTTTGTTCCTTTTAATAACCCTACCATAGGTACGTTAGATTTATCAAGTTGAATCACATTTTTAGTTTGTGGTATCATTTGTGCTCCTAAAGTGTTACAAATGTCAAGAGGCATAACACTAACAATTGCACCAAAATCCATTAAACAGTTATGAACATTCTTTCCTAAAATAATCAAAGTGGTTAGGAAAGGGGGATGGTCCTTTTTGCTAGACATGGAATTATTTACGTTTTGTACTGATAATGTGTTAGGACTTTCTACAAAGTGAACTTGCCTTTCAGGAATTGGGGATTTTTCTCTTTGGGCTACAGGTATATGAACTATATCTCAAATCACTTCTTTCATTTCATTAAAGTGTAGGAGGTCATACATCGAAATGTTGGCTTTAACTCTTTTTAAGTCCTCAACCAAATCATAATTCTTATGTTCATCTTTGGCTTCTTGTTGAGATGGAACTCTTCTAAGTATAGAAGGGGGGTTTGGTCATTGTGGGGCAATTACTTGGGATGAACCAGATTGGTTGTTTGCATTGTTTTAACTAGAAACTCTTTTGTTTGAAGGTGTATAGGAATTGTTCCTAGTTTGTTGTTGTGTAGCATTCGTAATGTCACTAATTTTGTGGTAGCGAGTGTTGTGTGGGTTAGGGTCACCTACCATAACTTGTTCTAATGAGGAAACCTCTTCATTTTCTATCTAATGAGGTACATTAAGGACTATGATAAGGGTTTTTCCATTTTATTGCCCTTGGGTATTATCACCATACAATGCCATGAATTGAGAACAAGTCTTTTCGGAATTTTGCCTCGTATTATGAAAACGACAATAATCATCGTTGATTGATACACTTAGTTTTTTTGGTTGTAGAGGGCCTTTGTTATTATTTCTCTTTAGCTCAACCACTTCATTGGATACTTTTTGTAGTGAAGTGAGTATTTAGGTCATCTGATCTTAGGTTTGGGTTGGTGGTTCAATAGAATTTGATGTCTCATTTGGGTTTATCAAAACTTTTGATTGGTCATCATTCAAACCAATGTTGGATGGTAAGAATGAAGAGGACATGGGGCCTTGTGAGTAATAACTTAAAGGTTGAGTTGCTTGAAAGGGAGAAACAGCTTGAGGCATAACATTAGATGTTTGAAAAGTTGGTAAGAGTGGGTTTGATTGCATAGGGTTACTAGCACTCATCATCCCAAATTGGTTTTGGATGCTGTTCATAAGGGTTATTTGCTCTAATTCCACAGCTTTTGACATTGCACCTTGTATTTCTGCTATGTTGGGATCAGATTTGATAGCATAAGCAAAGAATGGATCAATGGTAGAGAGATAGAAATTGAGGATACCATCTGATTGTGGTCGCATCTCATTTGGCACATAGGCAAGTTGATGAAGGAATCTAAGGTTATAATCCTTAACATTTTCCCCAGGTAGCTTTCTTAGGCTGGTAAAGTTGCTTGATGCGATAGCAGGGCTTGTAAATTTGTCAAATTGATTCAAAAACTTGTTTTTGAACTCTTGCCATGTGTTAATAGAAGCATTAGGAAGCATTAAGAACCATTGGGTTGCTTTGGTCTTAAATGTTGTTACAAACACTCTACATGCTACATCATTATGTATAATGTTATGGATCCCTAGTAAGGTTTCAAAACATTGTATGTGTTGGCGAGCATCATTCGTAGTGGTTGTAGGATCGAAGAACAGATTTATGTTTTGAAGGAATTTTGGTATGTCATGGTAATTATGAAAGTTAAAAGGGTTTCTTACTAAGGGAGCTGGGGGTTGATGGGCTGCCATCTTAGTCTGAGGTTTCTTAGGATTTGAATTTGGAAAAAGTGAAGCTCGTTGTTTTCTTAAAGTAAATTGACGAGTAGCTGGTTGATTAGGGATAGGAGTAGAAGTTCTTGGTTGAGATGTTTCATAAGAAAAGTCACTCATAAAATGAAAAATAACAGGAAATGTAAAATGCTAATAAAGTGTAAAAATTAAAGAAAATAATAAAATAAAATAAAAAAACATTTGAATGCTATATTTTTATTTTTTTATTTTTTAAAAATAAAATTGAAATTACAAAATTTTAGAAAAGTAAATTGAAACTAAAATGATTTAAATCACCTTAATTAGATTTTAGAAAAAAAAATTAAAAAAAAAAAAGATTGCTAGAATATAAATTTGGAGATTTGAAAATGAAGCTAAAATAGAGTAATAAAACTGAAAATAGGGAGGCAAAAATAAAATAAATAGTAAAAAAAATGATAATATTTTTTTTCTAAGAAAAAAGAAACATAAAAGGAAAATAAAGAAAAGGTTGAGAAACTGCCCTCCTTCTAGTGCCAAAAAGGTGTTGATGCGTAAATTTTGGACACGCCGCCAACACTTGTGAAAACTCGTTTTAGGAGACTATCGCCTAGGGCGCCTCCCGTATGGGTACGGAAACTTGAGAATAGTCTCAACTAGAAAGGGCTATGTGAAAAAACAATAATAATAATATTTTAAACACAATATTGAAACTTAAATTTAATTTTAGGAGCGTTTTGCTATGTTTTTAAAAACATATAAAAATCAAAATTAAACATTTGTGTAGTTTTTGAGTAAAATAAATGACACAAAACAAAAATTCAAATTAAAATTAAAATTTATCTGGTGCTAGTCTCCAGACAAAGGCTGGACATCCCAGAAGAGGCCCCTGATCACTGCTCGGTGTTAGCTACACCTATGACTGCGTTGGCACCGCTGCTGTTGGGTGTTGGTCTCTGCCACGTGGGCAGAAAAGAAAAAAGAAAAGAAAACATGTCTGTGTTTTTCTGAGAAAATAGAAAACTATCGTTCAGCAATTGCTACTGTAGGGCATGCACACTGTCATCTAAACAAAAGAACAAAATAAAATAGCGGCTGCTGATGGACATGAATAGGAGAACAAAATAAAACAACGGCTGCTGATGGACATGAATAAAAGAACGAAATAAAACAACAACTACTATTGGACATGTGCTGCCAGCCGCTATGCATTTCAAAAAGAAAGATTGGTGAAATATTGGCCACCAACCTTGTTACCAATTCTAGCCCTTTTCCACAGCGTAGAGAGACTCTACCATCTACGAGAGACATGCCGCTCCTCCCTCCTCCCCTTTGGCTTTGGCTAGCTTCGTTGTTTATAGCGGCCTACGGGAGACAACCCTAAGCCTAAACTGCCTTTGCCATGTATTATTTTTTCCTTTTTCTAGATTTCTGTTTATTGGTCATTGCTGGGTTTTTTCTCTTTTTCTCATATGGCTGCTGAAAAAAAAAAAAAACAAAAAAACAAAACAAGATCATTGTCATGGGTCATGAGTCATGTTCCTGGTGGATTCTTGTTCAACTATTTTTTAAAATTTGTTGTTTATGAGCTAACGAAGCTCACTAGCAAGTGGACAATGGCCATATGCAAGCTCATGGCGCTTTATTTTTAAATTATTTATTTATTTATTTTTAATTTTTTAAAATAAAAAAATTGTTCAAACAAGGCCCTATGCCTAGCATGGGTGAGGTTGGCCTCAACACTAACATCATGAGCCATTTTAATGAACGGTTTCTCTACAACCAAAAAACTAGAACTTTGGAATTTAAAACTTAAATAGAAAATTTTTTTGCACTTTAAATCAAACATATTGCATATGGTTTTCCTACATCAAAACCAATTTTTAAAACCTTAAGTTCAAACTAACTTAATAAGTAATCATCAAAGTTGTAAAATGTCTTAATTTTTTGTGTTATTGTAGAAAAACCATGATATTTCAACTACAAATCAAAACTTAAATGCCTAGCAATGAAATTTGAAAGAACTATGCTAATTCATAACTTAATTTAAAGTAGACAAAGATTTTTTGATGCCATAAGCCCTCTTTGCAATTTTTTTATAGATGAAAAAATGAAATTTACAGTTGATATTTATGCTTATCTTTGCATTAACTACATCTAACTACCATCACACCATAGATGGTCCATGGTGGTGATTAATAAAATCATCAAAACCTTACCTCAATACTTATGAAGCATTGTTTTATCAAGTATATTAGTTGATAGCAATATTGCAAATGTTATATTGATAATGCTACATCGCATCTATGCCAACGTATCCTCGTCAACACATCTCAGTTGGCTACTATATCACATCTACTATATCTTAGATGCTACATTGCATCTATTATAACTTAGATATGTCAACACATCCATGTTAACATAACCAAATGTGTTAATGCATACCTACTAATGTAGTGTCTTTATTTGCCTTTAAATATGCAAGCAATCACCATGTATTTGGTACCATTTCATTAGTAGTTGAGCTAAACTCTTATAGTTTTCTTCTATAGTCTTAACAAATAGTCAATGAGTGCTCATAGCATGGATTTGTGTTATTTTTATGACATCTTATTTTAGTGGTTCCTGGACATATTTCATGAATGACAATAAGATTGAGATTGATTCATATTCATTACAGCACTTTGGCTTAGAATAGATCTACTCTCATTGCAATTTACTTTCTATGTGCTTAGTTAATATTTACATTTTTATGCATATTAATCAAATGGTAGAATGAGCACCACTAGTTTCAAGGATAAAAACATATTTACTTCGTAATCTCAACAATGTTATTGCTTGACTTTCCTAGTAGCATAACACTTGGTAATTTGAGTAGTGGGTATGTGAGTTCAAGATATGTAAGGCAATCTAGTAACATACACTCATTGTCCATAGGATAGTCTAGGATTTATTTTCCTATTAATTAGTTAGATTAGTTAAATAATTAAAATTCATATTTTCATATAGCTTCACCATAGTTGCACAACATCAATAATCATATACCTCACTTTGGACTAAGCCATACATGATAGACGAATCACTAATCTAAGTGGAAACATAGTGACCTACAATCAATGCTCAATAATCTACATGCTATGCTAGTTCCATCCATAGAATTTGAATGGATTGCATGTGGATGCTTTTGATTTGTATGGTTGGACATATGGGATGGTGATAGTGATCTAGAGTAGTTATGTTATAAAATATCATTGTAAAAGCATTAACAATTTATCTTTATGGAAGTATTAATATTTTAAGTAACACATATATTATTAACTAAAAGAATGTCTTCTTCACATATGATCGATAGTTGAGCACACAAAGAGAACACTAGTAAAACTAATAATAGAATCTATATTGAAGAAAATTGGAGTGAACCACTATGAACAAGGGTCTCATTTGCTCATTTCGATTCTTACTACATTTAAAGATTACATTCAACTATCACAGCTAATCCTAGAGGGGATGAAATAAGTCCTAAAAGAAGAAGGACATCAAGGCTTAGAACCTCCTACAAATCTCAATGAGATGAACCAAGGGACGATAGGGAGAGATATAGGAGCTATGGCAATTCTCCTAGTTCACCATCTTCCTTTTCATCTTTAACATCTAATTTTGATGAAGATAAACACAAGTATGAAGATAAAGCTCTACTAAGAGGTCAAGATGAAGATAGAAATAGAAATCAAACACAAGATATAAGGTATCAAATGGAGCATATAAAAGACCATCACAATTAGACAAATAGAAATAGAAAGTATGACCATGTCATATCTAATGATGATAAACACTTGTTGGCTATTAGAAGCATGATATAGATCAAGGAGACAATTAGAATATCACATACTCATGAAAGGGAAAGTCACATCAAATGATTTGTCTTGAATAACATTTCTAAATTTAAGGGAGGCTATAATTCTAATTCAAAACATCATTTATAAGCTTTCCAGAATGCATGCACCTTGCAAAATATTGAAATTAAGTGGCAAAAGCTTAAGCTCTAGGATACTAATAGAAGAAGTTGAAATTTGGTATAGATTATTGGAACTAGATTCAATTCATTGGTGGTCCACAATGCTTGAGCTCTTTAATGAGAAATACCAAAGTTATTTAAGAGTGTCCAATGTCAAAAAACAAATCTAAGGATGGAAGCAAGAAAACCATGAATCCATGAATGTAGCCTTGGAAAGATACTATTCTCTAACACATAGATGTCCAAGTCATGGATTTTCTCAAAAGGAACAACTTCATCGCATCATAGATGGGCTTTGAAACAAAATAAAGGAGATCCTTGGGATCTATGGACAAGGAAAATTATCAAAGTTGAGAGTCCATTGAATACAAATAATAATTAAACATATTTAAAAAGAAGAAGGAGAGTTGTGTAAAAGGGAGAGCATAAAGGAATATAATAAGAACCAAACCATGCATAAGAGGTAGCTCTTAATGAGTTGATTTCATGCAAAACCTTGCCAATAAAAATGTATATCACTGAAATTGAAGGAAAAATAGATAAGATATAATAGTTGATGGATGAAAAAATTGCAACCAACTTGGAAATCATAGAGGAGAAGGTAAAGTAAGTAGGATCAAGTGATCAAGACAGGAAGAGGAGAAAGAACAAGGAAATAGGAAAGATACTTATTGGTGAAAAGGGAAAGAAATTATAGTAGAAGAGGTTGTAGACTTAGATTTAGAGGAGGATATATGTGACATTTGTCAATATTAACATCCAAAAGACTATTTCCTAGTTATGTTACATCTATAAGAGTCTAGGACTTTCACTTTGAATCCCAAGTTCATGAAATAGAAAATGCCTAAGAGATTATGCAATACTCCTATTAATTATCTATAAAATCCTATATATAACTAATAGAGATGCTATGAATCCCTAAGGATCTATATTTAATCTTGATTTATTAACTCAAAAGGAAATGGTAAAATAGATAAAAATTAGTAATTAGTAGCACAAATACAATAAAATAATATAGCATAGGAAAATTTTTTAATACTCACATATATAATTAAATACTATTTATTTAATAAAAAGGAGAAAATTACACAACGACAAAAAGGTATGATGAGTGATGAGGTACCCCTACGTCCAACCATATGAATCATAGAGCATTCACGTGCAATTCGGTTGAATTCTGTGGACTTTATAGTTTTCAGTGCAATAGTCTTCTAGGAAGTGAACCTTGCCTTAAGGTCATTCATTGTCTTCCCAATTACACTTGTGATTTACACTAGTATGGTTAAGTGTAATTGAGGCATCTAATTTTTATAATTTTTTATTTTATAGTTTTGGTTTTTAAAGGGAGATAAAATTAATTGGATTAACTAATTTAATTTAACTAATTAACTAGTATCTAAGTAGTCCTAACATAAGCATTTGGCCCCACTTTCCGCACACATCTTGAGCTCACGTATCCACTGCTGGGTTACTAAGTATGTGCTACTAAGCGTACTAAGCAATAACACTACTGGGATTACCAAGTGAATACATGCTATTCCGAAGTGATTGTACTTATGTGTTTAATCTATCTAGCTTATCTTGATTAATTACTTCATTAGCTTAATTGCAGGAAAACACTGAATAAATAACTAAAAACATTAAATGCAAAAATAAAACGTTTAAGCTATCTAGAATGTTACAAGGTTTATTAAGAAGTTTGTCTTTATGACCATACACATTGTTGTTCTTAGGTACAAAAATGCTCAAATAAAGATCCATACATTCAATGACTCTTGCTGCGGGAACTCAAGAGAAATAATCTAACTCTCAAATGAATGAACTACAAGAGCTTGCTACTACTAAAATCTCATTACCATAAATGTGGCTAGTAGGCACGTATTTATAGCCAAGAAGTGGACACTACATCATTGGGGCCTCATCAATGCATGATACGATGCATCGATGGGGCCTCGTCGACGAGGCCCAATTGATGAATGCAATTCATCATACCCTCACAACTAAATGAAAAATTGTCCTTGAGTTCTTTTACAAAATTGGAAAGGTATGAGATTATTGACTAACCTTTCACAAATAAAACAAACTAACTTGATAAAAAATGGAGTGCTTGAGTATTCAAATCAACACATTACAAAAATGACAATGTTCATGACACAAAATTCAACACCATGACATGATTCTTTAAAATTTGACAACATGTTTCTTGATGATGTGAAGTTTGATAGAGAAGATTAGATAGTGTCAGGTGGTGGTGGCTCTTGAGGTTCTAAGGAACCTTCATTGACTTCATGCATGTGCAGCGGTCGAGGTAGCTATAGCTATCTTGCTACTGTTGTAACTTTTTGTGGGAGGTAGAAAGCATCTAGCAATGCTTTCATTTTCTCCTCCTTACTTCTAGGATCATGTACCATAAATGTAGCTTCTCCAATGTGGGTCAAAATAGGCACATCCTAGGGACATGGAATTGCTAGAAAAAGCTCCTTCACATTGATAAACTAGGCAAAAAATTTCTTACATTCAAGGTTGAATGCTCTAACTGCATCCTTCAACTCCTAGCAATCATTCATCCTTTTGGCTAAGTTCTCAATCATAGATCATTGATTTGTGAATTGTGCTATGAGAACTCTGAGTTCAACATTTGTAGTGTCAAGATTTTTCTTAGTGTCTTTATGATGTTTGAACTTTGCCTTGTATAGCAAATATGAGCTAGCCACTTGTTTTTCTAACTCTTATTGTGTCTATATGATAGTCAACATTGCTAGGTTCACATAGCAAAGATTGGCCAACTCCATGTATTTTATCATTTCTTCTATCTACAACTTCTTTAAATGGATATCTAGTTTGTTATAGGCATTAATCCCATCAATCATGGGCTACCAAACTTATTTTTCTTGTTGAAGTTGCTAAATAGCTTCATTTATTTTTGCCTTTTCCATTTGGATGTGCTTCTCATTTACTTTCCGCTATAAGCTAAATTGGTCTCTATAGTGATTTTTAACTCAAACTTCAAAGCTTCATTTTTCCAAGTAGTAATCTCAATAGCAAATTTCTGGTGTAAGGCATGAACTTCTTCCATTGATAAATTCTAATTTTCTATGGCCAATTTCCTTAATTTCATATTCACACTAGCTAGCTACTCCTACTGTTGATGAATAAATTCTTACATTTTTTCTTTTTGGGCACCAACATTACATAGGCAATGGTTTTTCATGTTTAGTGCCTTGTTCTCCCGATGCATCTAAACCAAGTCCTTCTAAACTAAATATGTCTTTTCCTCTACTATGGATTGGTTGAAGATGGTCATCAAGAATTTCTCCTCAACCATCTTAAGTCATTCTTGAAGTTGTTGGAAAGCTTCATCTTTGGTTATTGTTGAGCTAAGAAGTGCAAGATCAACAAGATGGACATGTAATTTGGAAACCTTTGTGGCCAAGTGTTAATTTATGCTTGAGCCATTTTGAATTGCCCCTCCAAAATGACTTTATCCCTTGCTTCTAGCAACACTAATTAGGTTGCAGTGATGTTATCTAGAAAATCAAAGATATCTAGAATTGGTTGCCTAGTCCCTACTAGTCAATCCAACAAGTCTTCATGCTGGGCTACATTCAATTTTCTACTAACTATGCCTACATATGTCTATATATCTCAAAGTGTAGATACATTTAGTATAGATGTTGTATGTGCATTAAGTGCTTCAACAACTACCTCAACTATAGTATATTTCCCTTGGTGCTACATCACCAATACAATGGCCCATTCACCTTTCTCTAAATGCACTAAGAAGTAGGTGGCATTCCTAGAGATTTTTGGGAATAAATGGTATTGTGATAATGACATCATCACCTCTTGAGCATTGGGATTAGACTTTACAGGCAACTACATTTGTTTGACATTGAATGTTGGTCCACCCCATTCCATTTGGCTAATTATTTGAGCCACCTCATTAAGGTGACTCATTGCTAGTCGATACATAGATGCATCCACACTAATTTCTACATGCTTCTTTTGCTCATGCAAGAGCTACTCTTATATTTTGCACAAGCTCTTAATGTCTGCACAAGCCTTCGACATTGTTTCTTGAGTAGATAGTAAAGGTGGTGGTTGCTCCTCTTCTTTGGTTATGGTAGGTGTCTTTTCTTTCATGATTTCAGATCATGAGGCTAGAGGATCATGTATAATTATGTCATTGGTGTAGTGGGTGATTTCTACCCTTTTGTAGAGTTTTCATATGAGGTACAAAAAGGGCAAGGTTTTCCTTCCACATTCATTTTCCTTAAAACACTTTTCAATCTCCAAATAGATTAGTTGTGGAAGGTTTATAGGAAATATCCTACTTAGAGTGGCACATGCTCAAATAGAAAAGATGGTCACTTTGCTAGATGTTACCTTTGGATTTTGGTGATAAGCTACAATTTTGAAGTAGATGCATTTCATTGGTGTGAACACACTATACTCCTTATGTTTGACCCTGTAACACTACTAAGTCCACTATTTTTTGGCCTTAGGATCACCTTTTGTTAATAGCTCTACCAACTATGTCCCAATGTCAATAAACCCTTGTGCTTGTGCAATAGCCTCAACTAAGTAGGACACCTGAATATCCTTGATTTTTATTGTGGATCCTAGCCTTCTATTATTTCAAAAGAGATATGTCTCTTCCATGTACCATTCCCCACTAGATGTGATGATTAGTGACATGGGAGAGGTTTGCAATTTTGTTTTAACTTTTTCTAGAGATTTCTCTAGAAATGGCCCAAAGATTATTTCTTGGAAAACTAAGCATCGAATCTCTTAGGACCTAATGATATCAAGGAAAGTTTGAGTTAAAGTGACCTGAAGCCTTGGAATAGGCCTTGGTGATTCTCATTTCTATGATTACTCTGTTGGCACTTCTTCTTCTGGAATCTATTGAATAGATTTCACTTTGGGCTCCTCACAAAAAGGTCTTGTTGCATGGGTTGCCTCCAATGGTTCTTAGGCTTGTTCTTGTTGGCCCCTTTCAACTTTGGGCCAATTCTCTCTTGCTTGAGAGGGTTCTTCTCCATGCAAGTGGGTCTTATCACCCTATGTAATCATGATAAGATCATAGATTAGAAATCATTGTGTAACATGAAGTAATTGGGATACCTTTATCTCTTTAGGATAGTTACACTTGGCTAAGTTGTCATAATGGATCATTTAATTACTCTAATCATTATTTTATTTATGTGTTATTGTTAATAAATCATCTCAAAGGTTGTTGAAAGGGTTAACTCTCAAAAAATTGATCTCAAAAATTTCATTAGAAAGTTTAAGGCTTGTGGTCCCCATGACAAAGAGCTTACCTCTAGTAACTATAGGATCAAAGAATAGAGTGATTTGGACAAACAGTTGGGAAGTTAAGGGCTCTGGAAGGTTTTGAGCTCTAAAAGATGGCAAAAAAATCCTTGTGTGTTGTGAAGAAAATGATAAAATTTCAAAGTCTATGGTGGTATATAGAGGATTTTTGCATTGCATTGATGAGGCCTTGTCAACATAGTTGGCTGGCCTCATCGATGTAGCTGTTGACCATCATAGATGATCATTGGCATTAGTCAAACTTGTAATATACAGGGATTTTTTGAATGAATTTGGGATTAAATGAAATCTTAAAAGGCCAATAATAGTATGAAAATATGAGAATAGGATGGTGAAGCTCATAAATTTGGAAAATGGAGAAAAATTATTCAAGGGGTGAATGAAATAAAAGGTTAAGGAGCACTGAGCAAAATACACAATGGAATATGGAAAAGATAGGATTCTAACAATGTCTAAGGTAAGGAACCTAACTAACCAGAGTAAGAGCTATGCAAGTGGGTCCTTCCCATAGTAGCCTCATGCCCTTGTTACCCTTGTGTAACCTCAACTAAGGAATCTGTGGACACCATAGTTGATTAATGATCATGAAAAGCTAATGACTAATAAAAAAGAATCTATCTAAAAATTCAAACACATCAAAATAAGACATAGAGCATAACATAGAATCCACTAGTGAGGTGAGTTATGGTAGCATGTATGGATGATGGAGAAGGTGGAATAAAGTTACGAATTAAGGTCAGAAGAAGTCCTTTGGGAAATTTGTGTTTAAAATGACTCAAGAAGATCCTTCCTTAGTCCAAACCAAAACTAGCCACTTTCAATGACTTTGCATTACCACTCTAAGACCAATCCACCCACATGAGACATGAGAGTGATTCCACAAAACAATCACCATTTCCTAAAGATAAGAAAAGAGAGAAGTAGGAAGTGAGAGAGGGCCTTAGTTAGAGAGGACCTTCAGGCATGGGTGCATGTCTTTCTAGTTCCATAACCAGTGCTTGTAGCCCAATTTATTTATCTAAGCAGTGTGCTTTAAATTTCCATCATTTTTTTTGAATTTTGGATGGGAACCACACCATGCAAAGACTTTATTTGACTTACTATTAGTGGTTGAAATGGAATGGTAAGAAGTCCATGAAAAATACTCAAGCACTCAATCAAGTAGAAGAGTCCAAAGAATAATGGATCCCCTTGAAGTCACACCCTTTACAAACCTTTGAATCCTTCCTAATTCCAATACTTCTAAGGTCACCAGTTGATTAAAAGTTTCTTTAATCGAAGGAACCTCAAATTCCTAGAATAAGGAAAATCATAGAGTTTATTAGATGGGTAGATGACATGGACTCACTGCCTGTTTCATGAAAAATAAACCATTTCATAGTCATTAGACATTAGAATTCAAAAATACAAACTAGACATCAACAATCACAACATTAAGCATAAACCATCATTAGTAAATAGCAACAGTGGCACTATGTCCTATGGCAATAAAGCACTTTTATTAGCAAAAATAATGAAAATTCACACTCAAACAAAACAAAACAAAATAAGAAAGTGTAAAATAATCAAGAAAGGCTGAAAGGTACTCACAATGGTGTGAAATAAGAAATATCTAGAAATCAAAAATTTGGAAAATAAATAATCTATAAAAATCAAAATGTGAAAAACAAAAAAGTAGAAAAACTAAGAAGTCATATGGATTGTTAGCATGGATGGCCATCTCTCCCATGACTAAGTTGAAAGGAGGAGATTTGAAAAATGGAATGTGGTTTTCCATCCATCAAGGTGATAGTTGCACTAGCTTATCTTGGTTTGAGAAAAGGTTTTACTTGTTGAATGTTGACCAACTACTTTTTATTTGGGCTTTCAAGCTTATAGATCAACATGGCTCTAGAGGAAAAGGTTTTATTAATATAAGGTCCTTCTCATAATGTTTGAACTTTTATCTTCTAGGGTACATGTGTGGGGTTCCAATAGAGAACCTTATCTCCTAGTTGAAGTTTTACTTTTCTTATTCTAAGGTCATGAAATTGCTTGTTGAATTCCATGTGCACCTCATTCAAAGATAGGGCCACTAATAGATTTTCATCTAGCACATTCAAGTTGATAAATCTTTCTTTCTATGCTAGGCTTAGGTCAAGATTCCAATAATAGACTATTGAGAGTGTATGAAGCTCAAATTGAATCAAGAGCATTGTAAGTTTTCCATACACCAACTTGTAGGAAGAATAGCCAATAGGAAATTTTTATGTTGAATGGTAAGCCTAGAGGGCATCATTAAGTTTTGTACTCCAATCTTTCCTATATTTTCTAATGGTCCATGTTAGTATTTTTATGATCTCCTAGTTTGTTATCTTTGTTTGACCATTGGCTTGAGGATGATATGGTGTTGTTAATTTATGTTCAACCTTCAAGCATTGCATTGACTTTCTAAAAGTGGCACCTATGAAATGAGTTCCATTGTCAGAAATTAGTGCACATGGCACTCCAAAACTATTTACAATATTTTATTGTATAAACCTAGTAGTAGTGGATGATGTACAATCAATAATAGTTGTTGCTTTTGCCCATTTTGTGTAATATTCAACTACTATGATGATATATGCCTTTCCATTGAACATGGATGTGATGGAATGTATGAAGTCAACACCCCATATGTCAAAAGGTTTCAATGGTTGAATCCATTATTGAGGACCTTCCATTCAAGCTATCATCCCCCCATCTCTTTGACAATGTTCACAAGATTGGAAAAACTAGTGGGCATCTATGAAGATTGTAGGCCAATAGTACCCTGCCATCAGTATTGTTATGTTTGTGCATCTCCCTACATAGTGGCCTTCACAAAGTCCTTCATGAGCATCCTAGAGAACGTGTAGTTAATCTTGATCAAGGACATACTAACAAATTAGGCCATTGACACATAGCTTATAGAGGTGTCTGTTGATTTCCATGAAATATTTGGCCTAATGGAGAAATTATTGCCTTTTTCTTAAGTCAAGATCTTGTGGCATCTTCTTAGTGAGAAGATAGGTGAGGATTGCATTATACCAGGTTGTTTTTATGGACATTTGGTCATTTAGTACTCCTATGAAGAGGATTTCATCTCGAAACTAATCAAAGAGTAGGCTCTCCTCCTCTTTATTATCCCATCTTAAGTAAGAGAGGTGGTCAGTGACCACATTCTTGATCCTTTTTGATCAAGAGTCACTGTATGATACAAGGGCTCACTGTTGGCTTATTCATGAGGAAGCAGATTACATTGTGGTCCATGTGCACAAATACTTTGTAGCTAAGCACATAGTGCTTAAACTTTTCAAGAGAGTACACCACAATCATTAGTCCTTTTTTCATTGGTGATGTAATTTAATTATGCTCCCACAATGTTTTGGCTCACACGGTGGATGTAGTATGGACATTTTGTATCATCCATTTATGTGAGCACTACTTCCAAGGCATAGTTAGATGCATTTTTCATGATGTGGAAGGGTCTAGACTAGTGTAGTGCTTGTAGGATTGGTGTTTTTATGAATTTCGCCTTTAACTATTGGAATGCATGTTCACATTCCTTAGTCTAGATCAAAGGTGAATCTTTTTTTGTAACCTCTACCAATGCTTTTGCAATCTTAGAGAAATTATCTATGAATTATTGGTAGTAGCCAGTGTGTCCAAGAAATGATCAAACATCTTTAACTATCTCTGGCTAGTATGTTATTCCTTGGATGACCCTTATCTTTTCTAGTTCCACCTCAATCCATGCTTGAGTGATTCTATGTCATAGTACAATGGCTTCTTAGACCATGAGATGGCTCTTTTTCCAGTTGAGACATAGATTTATTTCAACACATCTCTTCAATACTTACTCAAGGTAGTCCAAGTCTTGCTCAAATGTAGCTCCATAGGTGGAAAAGTCATCCATGAAGACTTCCACACCATTATCGATCTACTATTGAAAAATACTAAGGACCAGACATTGAAATGTTGTAGGGCCATTACATAGACTGAATGGCATCTTACAATATGCAAAAGTCCCCTAGGGACTTGAAAATGTTATCTTGTCCTGATCTTCTGGCACAATTTGGATTTGGTTATAGCCATTATAGCCATCCAAGAAGCTATAATAACAATGCCTAGATATGGTGTCCAACACTTGATCCACATATGGTAATCAAAATGATCATTAAATGTTGCCATATTTAATAGCCTAAAGTTGATGCAAACTTGCCATTTGTCACCTTTCTTCAATACAATTATGAGTGGGCTAATCCACTCATTATCCATGATGGGATAGATGAAACCTGCCTTGAGGAGTTGTTCAATTTCCTCCTTAATGATCTACTTCAATTTGGGGTTTAGTTACTTCTACAGTTTCCTTCTAGGCTTCATGGCTAGGTTAGTGTAAATGTAATGCTAACATATCCTTGGTTTGATTCCTATTAACTTAGGATATGACCAAGCAAAGGCTATTATCCATTTTAACCACATTTAATAGCTATTCTTTTTCTTCAAGTGCAAGTTTGGCATTAATTATGATTGATTTACCATTATTTAAAAATGCATATTTAATGCCAGCCAGTAAAGTTTTTAGCTCTAGGGGCTCTTGCTTGAAGTTATCAGGGATTTTTAACTCTCCCCAATAAGGATCATCATCTTCATCAAAGAGTTGGAGATGAACTTGTTTAAGTTTACCCATGCCTTCAACATAAGCACATGTTAGTCTCTCAGTTGGTTCCATGCATAATTTGCTGCTATCTGAGTTAGCTATAAGTCATTGTGTGCCCTCCTATTTTGTAGCTACTACATATAGACACCTTTGAATATTGATTTTGGTTGCATGTTTTAATGTATGTACTTTTGATGGACCAAATCTTTTGCACACAATTGCACCAATTATCACTATATGTGATGCATGGAATATGCTTCTCCTCTATCTTGCCCAATTCATTTTCTTTAGAGATTTCTAGAGAGAGGTCCCTTATGCTCATACATGCATTGACCATGCTTAACCAAGCTCTTTCCATAATGATGGGGAAGTCACTTTTGTAGTTTTCAACCTTGATCACCAGAAAATCAATAGGATAGGACCACCCAAAAATTGTGGTCACAATGTCCTCTACTAATCCTAGAGGAATAGCAATTGACTAATCTACCAATTCTAGATGAATGTTGCTTTTCTTAAGAGGAGGTAGGTTCTAGACCTTGTACATGTCATGGGAGATGAGATTAACTTTGGAAATATAGTCAAGAAGAGCCTTACATGGCTCATGTCCAACAATCTATAGGTAAATGAGTGGACTTCCTAGGTCAAATATTTTCATAGAAAGATTGCCAACCTTGATCTAGTTGGAAAAAATATGAGTTAGCATCACAATGCAAATTCGAAATGGCATTTGGTTTGAAGGATACTCAAAGGTATTTGATGTAGAGGATGAGGGTATTAGAGATGCAGGATGATTAGCTATACTAGGTTGTGAGGGTTGGAGAGGAATGCTAGGTCAAAAGAAGGGTCTTTTTCTAGATCAATTGTTTGAACCACTCAGCTAGAAAGCTAGTTGTAAATGTACAGCCCTCGTAGCCTTTTGTTGTTATAGCTGTGAAGGAATCTCACCCTGCATGGATGGATCATGAGGTAATTGCGTTGAAGGTAGAGGTGTATGTGCAAACAAATGTAGAAGATGGTATGGATACATATTTTTTCCTCAAGTAGATGGTGAATGTGTTTGGTGGTACTTTGGAGAGTAATAATGATGTTGAAATGAGGAGAGACTGGTTGTTGAACATAGTACCTATATGGATCTGGTTACCTATAAGGGTGATGTTGCCTTGGTAGTGGCATTCCCCATGATTGTGGTTGGTACCATTATTGGTATTATTCATAAGGTCATGGAGGAGCTCCACTTGGGTAGTAAGATTATTATTTTTGATGGAACTACCTTGAATTATTTTGAGGATAAGCCAACATCTGGGTGCTTACCTACATGCTAGTTGAAGATTCAATGCATACATCCTAGACTCTTCTAAGTGTAACACCATAGGGCAACAACCCTTTGGATGTTTTTATCGACAAATTTCACAATGACTTTCATCATTAGAGTTAGTTTTCACAACTTATTCTATGGTTACAGCTTTGCCCTTACCTCTTTGGTAGGCATGTTCAACTTCTTTTCACCTCTTGTGGTTATGATCACTATTTTTCTCTTTGGATTTTTCAATAATCTTCATAGTAGCTTAGAATTTTTCATTTAAAGAGTTTCATAATCTATCAAAAACTTTTTTGGATAGGTAAGGTTTTCCTGTTCACCACTTCATCAAGTGGTGACTCCTCTTTGTCACAAAATCAAACCTCTCATTTCCTAATGGAAGGATCCCTATTGTACTCTTATGCACTTTCTCTTTTTCACAACTAACATTCTTCTTTTTCTACTAGCTCTATCAACATTTGGATCTAATGAGCTCTTAGTTTAAACAATCTTCCTTGGGCATACACGCCAAGAGTTCTTTTAGTTTCTACTTTGAGCCCATCTATGATGTGGCAAAGTTGTTCCCTCTAAGAATAACCATGGCTAGGGCATTAGTGTAATTGTGAATAGTATCTACCCATGGTGGCCTCCAGGGATTTATGTATTCCCTATTTCCAACCTTGGATTTTCCTTCTTAGATTGGATACTCTAGAGTACATTTGGTATTTGTCATTAAATAGCTCTAACATGGTACTCGGCAAATGGATTCTAGTTCCAAGGACTAGTACTAACTTTCAGCTTCCTTGATGAGTATCCAAGGGAAGAGCTTAAGTTTATGCTATTTATTTTCTATGTTTTGTAAGGCACAAGCCTCAAGGAAAGGTTGTTGATGTGTCTAGATTAGAGTTGTATCCCCCCTCAAATCTTGGGATATTATTCATGTCTAAGCTCTTGATCCAACTATCTTTTACATTCCTAGTTGGAATCTTTGCTACCTCCACAATGTTGAGCATGCTTTGAGTCACCAATAAGGGTTCATCATCATCATTGCATTCATGAAATTGATGATGGTTTCAACCACCCCTTCAATCTTGGTGGCCTTCATGGTCATTGTTGTTCCATTGATGACCTTCACCATGATTATCCCAATAATGGCCTCTATGAGAACTAGAAAATGAAGAGGAATGTTTAGAATTAGATGAAGAGGAAGGTGGACCGCTACCACCACCATAGTGTCTACCACCACCTCTTCATTCATTATTACCACCATCCTTAGATTCCTTGCCATTGTGATGCTTTCTTGAGTCCCTACCTTGATTGTCATTTTTTCTTGAACCTGGTTTATGAATAGTGGATCATAGGTTTAGGATTGCACCCTCATAACCAATAACAGAGGGTGAAAAATTTTCATATTGAGAACCCTTAGAACGAGAATCCACATTGTCATCTTGGTTTAGCAGGAATAAGGGATTACTAAAGTGTTTTCCCTTTGTAAACTCATGGTACTACTCTTGGTGTTGATCTTTCCTACATTATGTTTCAGTGGGATAGTATTCCTAAGTGTCATATCCATCCACAATGTATTCCTCATTAATATTTGAGATGTCCAACTTCTTAAGAGTTTGAAGTAGCATCCCTGATACAGATCGATTAGGGGGCAAGATGATGTTGCCCTCCATATCACACCATTGTAGCTATTCATCCTGATGTAAGATGAAGGTGAAGTTTGGTACATACTCATATAGATGAGTATATACCACTTTGCACTCCTGTAGGACTGATGGTTTGACATCTTCACGTCTGTGGGAAGAAGAAGATATTTTGCAAAATGAATAAAATTATTAGTATGCTTAGTAGTTTATATGTTGATGAGAGTGATGTTAACTTTGAGTTCATCCAATGATATAAACAATATTCACTAATCCTAGATAGTGAAAATTTCAACAAACAAAGTCCCTAGCAGCAACACCAATGATGAGTGGCAAGGTATCCCTGTGTCCAACCATATGAATCATAGAGCATTCATGCACGATCTAGTTGAATTCTATGGACTTTATAGTTTCTAGTGCACTAGTCTTCTAGGAAGTGATCCTTTCCTTAAGTTCATTCACTGTCTTCCTAATTACACTTGTGATGTACATTGGTATGGTTAAGTGTAATTGAGGCAGCTAATTTTTATCATTTTGTATTTTATGGTTTTGGTGTTTAAAGGAAGATAAAAGGAATTAGATTAACTAATTTGATTTAACTAAATAACTAGTACCTAAGTAGTCCTAATGTAAGCATCCAGACCCACTTTTTGCACATGTCCTAAACCCACGTATCCACTACTAGGCTACCAAGCACTACACTACTAGGCGTATCAAGCAATAATGTTGCTAGGATTACCAAGCGAATATGTGCTATGCTCGAAGTGGTCATACTTATGTGTTTAATATATCTAGCTTATCTTGTTTAATTACTTAATTAGCTTAATTACAAGAAAACATTACATAAATAATTGAAAACATAAATTCATAAATAAAACATTTAGGTTATCCAAAATGCTGCAAGATTTATCAAGAAGTTTGTCTTTATTGTTGCACAAATTTTTGTCTTCACATATAACAATGTTTGAATAAAGATTCGTACACTCAATGACTCCTGCTACAGGCATCCTAGAGAAATAATCTAACTCTCAAATGAACAAATTGCAAGAGCTTCACTACTACTAAAATCTCATTGCCATAAATGTAGCTGGTAGGCATGTATTTATAAATTGCATAAATAATAAATGCATTAAGAAAATATTAAGCTAAGTCCAGGTATTGTAAGATTTATGAAGAAAGCTCATATTTATTTTCATTCACACTAAAGTGTCTAGATATATTATTGCTCAAAGAAAGATATGTATACTTCTTAACTCCTATTGTCAGCACTTAGAAAATATTCTAACTCATAAATAAACAAACTACAAGAGTTCAACTAAGTTATGAATGAACAAATGTCATAAATGTAGTAGGTGCATGCATTTATATAGGTAAGACTAAACATTGCGTTGACACATCAAACCATGCTTTGATGAGTATGCATTTATGGGATCACATCAATAGGATTATGTCAACATGGTCCAATCAACCAGGACTCATCATACCCTCACAACTGAACAAAAATTCATCCTTGAGTGAACAAAAGAAGGAACACGTTCTTTATAAAAATTTAAAAGGTATGGGATTATTGAGTAATTAACTAACACACACACACACTAACTCAAACTAACACTTAGTGCCCAAGTGTACAGATTTACAACTTTTACAAAAATTGGTGTTCATGATAATAAAATTGAACACTGTTACAAAAACTAATACCTCTAGCAACTTAAAGACAAGGAATAGATCAAAAAATCCCAAGTGGTGAAGGTTTTTGAGGTATTGAAGGACCTTCTCCTACCTCTGATGCACATAGCTTATATGGTTGAGGCTCTCCAACTATAGCTACAACTACTGGTGAAAGATGGAAAGCATCCAGAAATGGTTGTATCTTATCGTTCTTACTCTAAGGATTGTACATAGTCCATGTAGCATCAAAAATGTGAATCAATATGAGAACATCCCATGGACAAGGTGCTATAGGCAACAACTCCTTTGTGTTGATAAACTAGGTTGCGAATTGTTTGCATTCAACATCGAATGCCTTGACAGTATTTTGTAACTTCTAGTAGTTACTCATTTTGTAGGCTAGATTCTCAACTATTGACCATTGGTCTATGAAGCACTCTCTAAGAACATCGAGGTCAACATTGGTAGTTTCTAACTTTTTCTTTATCTCCTTATGATGCTTGAAATTGACCTTGTACAATAGGTATGAGCTATCCACTTGCTTCTCTAGTTTTGACCTTGGCCTCTTAATAGTTATCATTTCCAAGTTTAGATAATGGAGGTTGGCATTCTTCATGTACTCTATCATCTCTTCAATTTTTAGCTCCTTTAGGTAGATTTCTACCTTGTGATATGCACTCAATCCATCAAAGATGGGCTGCCACATGTCACCTCCTTTTTGGAGTTGTTGGATGACCTCATTTACTTTTACTTTTGCTAAATGAATATGATTTTGGTTTATTTCTTTCTAAAGGCTGACCTAGTTCCTATAATGGTTCTTAACCCTTTTGAATTTAAGGGCCTCATTTTCTAGGTAGTAATTTTGATTATAGATTTTTGGCAAAGACCATAGACCTCCTCCAGCAAGAGATTGTGATTTTCTATAGGAAACCTCCTCAAGTCCATGGTTATCTTGACAAGTTGCTACTACTATTATCTTATACATTCAACCATCTACTCTTTTTAGAGCTCAACATTATGCAAGAAATAGTTATCCTTAGTTATAACTACATTCTCCTATCAGAGCTTTGATGAGTCCTTCTTAGTGTTGTAATCCATTGTTGTTACTATGGACTCATCAAAGGCTATGGTCTCCTTGGCATTATTGGCCACTTGAATTTTTTCTTGAAGCTATAAAAAAGCTTCATCTTTGGTTTTGATTTGGTTGAGAACTATGGGATCAACAAGGTGGGCTCGTAATTTCACAAATATAGTAGCGAAATGCCAATTTGTGGCTACCCCAAGATCAGCATTGGCAAAGAGGTACTTGCCCTTAGCCTTCAACACTGTCGACTGCATTGCAATAAGTCATCTAGAAGGTTAAAGACCTAAAAAATTAGTTAACTAGTTCCCACTAGTCATTCTAACAATTCTTCATGTTGGGCCATGCTAAATATTCCACTTTCTACTCTTGCAAATGTTTGTACATCTTCGAGTGCAATAATATTAGGTACATATACTATAGAAATGTTGAATGCTTCGTTCACTCTATTAGCCATTACCTTGACCATTTTTTCCTACCTTTGGTGTTTCATCACCAAGATAATTACATCATCACCTTTCTCTAGGCTTACCAAGAAGGTAGTGGCATTCCTAGAGATCTCTAAAAATTGTTGTTATCCTAGAATAGATATCATTACCTCCTGAGCACTAGGATTCAAGTGCACAAGCACTTGCATTGGCCAGCTAAAAAATGTTGACATTGTGTCCTTTGACTAGCTGATGGTATGAGTGACCTTTTTTAGATGACTTATGACTTGTTAGTAGATAAATGGATCCCTACTCAATCCTACTTCTTGCTACTACATGATTTGTTCATGAAGTTTTTCCATGCACTTCATGGTAACACGAACCTTTGATATTATTTCATGAGTGCATGGTGGTGGTGGCTGCTTCTCTTCTTGTGTCTTGGTAGACACCTTACCTTTCATCATTTCTACCTAAGAGACAACAAGAGCATGTTGGAGGGTGTCACTGAAATAGCAAGATATTCCTTCCTTTTTGTATAATTTTTAAATTAGGCAAGGAAAGGGGTGTGCCTTTCTCCCACACTCATTTTCCTTGAAGCACTTCTATATCTCAAGATAGATTAGTTGTGGGATATTGATAGGAAATTCTAGCTCAACATGGTACCTACAAAAGCAAAGAAGGCTATCACCTTGCTTGGCCTCATTGTTAGATTGAGGTGGTAGGTCACAATCTTGAAGTATGTACATTCTACCATTGCTAGTGCACCATATTCCTTATGGTTAACTCCATTGCACCACTGCATCCACTTCTTCTTTATCTTTTGATCTACATTTTTTGATATTTTTGCCAAGGTTGCCCTAGTTTCTAGAAACCTAAGGCCTGAGAGTTTATCTCCATTGAGTAGGACATACTAATGCTCTTGATTTTCATAGTGGCATTAGCCTACCTATTATTCTAGAAGAGATAGGTTTTCCATGTGTACCATTCTCCACTAGAGGTAAGAATATGTTGCACAGGAAAATTTTGCAACAAAGTTCTGACTTCTTTGAGAGAAAAGTCCAGAAAGGTACCAAAGTTTAGCTCCTAGAGAACTAAATGTTGAATCTCCTTAGCTTTGATTTGCCTAAGGTAGGCATCCTTCAAGATGACCTCAAGGTTTGGCCTTGGTCTTGGTGGATCATCCTGATGTAATTACTCTATTTCATCTTTGGGAATCTAACAAATAGATTCCACTTTGGGATTCTCCCAAAGAGCTCCCATTGCATGTCTACTTGCTCTTAGGGCTATTCTAGCTATTGGCCCCTTCTAGTTTTGGCCCGCTTTTCCCTTAGTTGGAACAGTTTCACCTTTTATCGATGTTTGTCCCTTAGTCTAGTGCCATCTATAATCACAACATGACCAAAGATTACCATTTGGTGTTTAACTTAAATAATTTTGATACCTTGCCTCTTTGGATTAGTTACACTTGGCTAAGTTATGACCATGGTAGATTTGATTATTTTAATATTATTATATTATTACTTCATTTATATGGTTACTAAAGTTTGTTGGAAAGGTTTAACTCTTATGAATTAGTAATTTTATCATCCTTTTATAAGCTAAACCTTATGGGAGTTTGAAAACATTTAAAAAAATTTTGATCAAAACCTAAGGCTTGTGGCCCCCATGATGTAGAGCTCACCTTCAATAGTTGTAGGACTAAAAAATAGGATTAATTGGAGAAGTGAGTTGCGAAATATGAACTTTAAAAGGTTATAGGCTCTAAAAACTAGAAAAACTCCTTGGGCATTTGAGGTAAAATGTGAAAAATCATACTAAGTGTTGCCCTATATATAGCCAATTTTTATACTGCATCAACATGATTACATTGATGAGGTCACGTCAATGGGATCTTGTCAATGTAGCTATTTGAGAAAATTGCACTTTGAAAAATCAAGAAAAAACAAGGAATTTTTCAATAAAATTGGAGCCCAAAGGTAGCTAAAGAAGCCTAGAACATGATAAAATGTGTGAAGAGAACTAGATAATTCAAAAAACTGATATTTTTTGTGGATAATTTTAACAAATGAATGCACAACTAGACATAATCGGTGTGGAATGTGGAATTTTTGAATGCAAAAATACCTAAGGAATGAGGAAGTTAACCAACCCAACCAAGGAGTATGTAGTGGGTCCTTATAGTAGGCTTATGGCCTTAATGCCCTTACATGTCCTCAAACCAAGGAATCTAGGGTAACATGGATGATTAATGATTATGATTAGTTAAGGACCAAATCACTAAAGAAACTATTGAATAATTTTGACCATATCAAACCAATACATTGAAAAAACATGAGAAAATGTAGTGAGGTGAGTTATGAAAAGCATAGGTGGATGATGTAGAGTGTGGAATGGAGTATTATATCATGGTCACATGAAGTTCCTTGTGGATTTTGTGGTTAACATGACCTGATAACATCCATCCTTAGTCCAAATTAAAACCAACCACTTTTAGTGAGTTCACATTGACACTCTTAGACTTGTCCACCCCTCCAAAGAACAAGAATCCCCATAGATTAATCACCATTCCTAAAAGAGAAAAAAAGAGTAGGAAGTGAGATGGTCCTTAGTTAAAGAGGACCTTCAAGCATGGGTAATATATCTTTCTAGTTCCATAACTAGTTCTTGTAGCCCATTAGTTTTTCTAAGGGGTGTGCTTTGAATTATCATTATTATTTTTTTTGAGTTTTTGAATTTTGGATGGGAACCACACCATGCAAATACTTAGCTTCTTGTTATTGGCCAACAATAGAATAGTGAGAAATCCATAAAAACATTCATGCACCCAAGAGGGAAAGAAAGTACAAAGAGCATCAAATCCCCTTGAAGTCACACCCTTGTCTATCCATTTAATCCTTCCCAAGTTTGGAAACTACCAAGGTTACAAATTCATTAAAATTTTTATTTTAAGAAGGGTTCTCATACTTTTGAAACAAGGGAACATCATAGAGTTACATGAATCAATGGATGACATGGACTCACTACTTGTTATCATGAAAACAAACCATGTCTTAGTTATTAACATCAAAATTCAAAGATAGAATCCAAACTTTACTAATCAAATAACATTATAGTACAAACCATCATCAATTGACAACTACAATTGGATGAAGTATTGATTACAATAAAGAAAAACATAAGGAAAATTCCAAACCAAATAAAGTAAAATATAGAAGAAATTGTAAAATATTCAAGAAATGGAAAATGTACTAAAAATGGTGTAAAATAAAAACTATGAAAAATAGAAGAAATGAAAAACTGAGGAGACACTTTATTTCATTTAGCATGGATGGCCATCTCCCCCATGACAAAGTTGGAAGGGGGAGATTTGAAAAATTGAACGTTCTTGTCCATCCATTAAGGTGTTCTAGTCACTAGCACTTTTGGGTTCTTGGAAAGGTTTTACTTGTTGCATGTTGACTGGTAGCTTTTTGTTTGGGATTTTAGGTTTGTAAATTAACATGGCCCCAAAAGGAAAGGTTTCATAGATAAGGTAAGGCCCTTTACACAATGGTTTGAACTTAGTTCTTTGTGGTATGTATGTGGGATTCCAGTATAGGACCCTATCTCTTCGTTGAAATTTCACTTTTCTAATTGTAATGTCATGATGTTGTCTATTAAATGTCTTATGCACTTTGCTATATAACAAGGCCATTAGTCAATTTTCAACTAGCATGTTGAGATTCATTAACCTTTCTTTCTCTACTAGGCTAATGTCAAAGGAAAGGTAACGTGTCATTGATAGTGTACAGATCTTTGCTTAGATAGGAAGAGTTCGTAGTTTTCATACATAAGCTTATAGGGAGAATAACCAATAGGAAGTTTCCAAGTTGGGCAATAGGCCTAAAGGGTATTGTTGAGTTTTGTGCTCCAATGCATCTTATATTTACTAGTTGTTCTTATTAGTATTTTTGTAATCTCTCTATTTGTAACTTCTACTAGATTGTTAGCTTGGGGGTGGTAGGGTTTTGTTAGTTTATGTTCAACCCCCAAGCACTACATAAGATTTTGAAAGGTAGTTCCTGTAAAGTGATTTTTGTTATTAGAAATAACTGCACATGGTATTCCAAACCTATTTACAACATGTTGTTGTACAAACCAAGTAGCTATAGAAGACATGCAATTGGTGATGACCATTACTTCTACCTACTTGGTATAATCGTCAACATCTACTATGATGTATGCATTTTTGTTAGACATGGGAGTGATGGGACCCATAAAATCAATGTCCCAAATATTGAAGAGATCCAATGGTTGGATCCACTACTGAGGTTTGTTCATATGAGCGATCATCCTGCCATCACATTGGCAACATTCATAGAAGTGTATAAAGTGGTAAGCATCCCTAAAACATATTAGCCAGTAATACCCTTCCATGAGGATCTTAATGATCATGCATCTCCCAACATAGTGGCCCCCACAAGGGTCCTCATGAGAATCTTAGAGAATGAATACTTGGTCATCATCAAGTATGCACCATCAAATTAGCCATTCACACACATCTTGTAAAGGTGTCTATTGATTTCCATGAAGTGTTTTACCTAGTGGAAAAACAATTGTTTCTTCCTATTATCCCATTCCTATGACATCTTTTGAGTAAGAAGGTATGTGAGAATACCATCATACCAATTGGTTTCAATGGGAAAGTTTTCAATTATATCCCCAACAAAGAGGAGCTCATTAGGCAACTGATTTGAAAATGGACTCTTCTCCTCTTTGTTATTCCATCTCAATTGAGACAAGTGGTCAACAATCATGTTCTTGGTTCCCTTTTGATATATAATTGTTAGATTGAATTCCTACAAGGTTACCAATCACCGTATAACATGGGTACTCATTGCTAGCTTATTCATCAGGAACTAGATTACACTATGGTTCTTGTGCACAAACATCTTGTATCCAAGCACATAGTACTTGAATTTTTCCAAGGCATACACCACTGCCATCAAATCTTTCTCTATGGTGATGTAGTCTAGCTATGCACCCACAATGCTTCTACTCACATAGTGGATATAGTAAGGATGCTTTTGATTGTCCAAGTGTGTGAGCACAACTCCCAAGGCATAATTGGATGCATTTGTCATGATGTGAAAGGGCCTAAACTAGTTAGATGCTCATAGAATTGGAGTTTCCATAATATTTTGCTTGAGTTGCTAAAATGCATGCCCACATTCTTCCATCTAAAAAATAGAGAATCCTTCTTTGTCAACTCCAACAATAGTTTGGTGATCTTAGAGAAATTCTTGATGAAGCATTAGTAGTAGCTTGTGTGACAAAAAAATAACCTCATATCTTTTACTATTTCTAGTTGGGTAACTCTTTGGATGATCCTAATTTTTTTTAGGTCCACCTCAATCCATTTTTGAGAAATTCTATGTCCAAAAATAATGTCCTCCTAGACCATTAGGTGGCTTTTCTTCTAGTTGAGCCTAAGTTTTATCTTCACGCATCTTTTCAGCACTTGCTTAAGATAGTCTAGAGATTGCTCAAACGTAGCCCCATAGGTGGAGAAGTCATCCATGAAGACTTCCATCTTGCTACTAATTTATTATTGGAAAATGCTCAAGATAAGGCACTGCAATGTTGCAAGGGCATTACACATGCTGAACAACATCTTTCTGTATGCAAAAATCCCTAAAGGACATGTGAATGTGGTTTTGGTCTAGTCCTCCTATGCTATCTGGATTTGGTTATAGCCACTATAACCATCCAAAAAGCTATAATAGCAATGCCTAGAAATTATGTCCAACACCTAGTTCACAAGTGCCTAAAGAAAAATGGTCCTTGAATGTTGCCATGTTCAACAACTTGAAATTGATGTAGATCCTCCATTTTCCATCTTTCTTTATCACTATGATGAGTGGGCTAACCTAGTCACTATCTACAATAGGGTAGATGAACCCTACCTTGAGGAGTTTTTTGATCTCCTCTTTGATGATCTTCTTTAGTTTATGATTCAACCATTGATGCAGCTACCTCTTTGGTTTCATGAAAAAATCTCTATAACTTCAATGCTAGCATACCCTTCCATCAACTCCAGTCAACTCATGATATGATCAAGCAAAAGTTGTTGGCCATTTTCTAACCACCTCTAATAGCATCTTTTTCTACAAACAATCAAGGTTAAAATTGATAATGATCAACTTGCTACTTTCTAGAAAAGCATATTCCATTCTGGATGGTAGAGTTTTCAACTTAAGGAGCTTCTAATTAAAGCTCTCAAGGATTTTCAACTCTCCCCAATTGGTGTCATCAAATTCATTAGAGAGTTGGTGATGGATTTGCTTCATTTTTTCCATGCCTTTAATGTAGGAACTTGCCAAGCTCTTAGTCTAGTCCATGCATAGTGTTTAACTACTTTAAAATTTAGCTATTAGCCACTAGGTGCCCTCCTATTTTGTGATTACTATGTATAGTCACCTTTGCACTTCTATGACATCTACATACTACCTGCATGTTGTGATTGTTGTGCTTTTGATTGTTCATAATTTCTGCACATAGTGGCATCTTTTGTCACTATATTCAATGCATGGAACATGCTTCCACTCTATTTTTCCAAAGTCATTTTCCTTGGAAATCTCCAAGGAGAGGTCTTTGATTTCCAACCATGCATCAATTCTACCTAGACAAGCCATTTCCATAATGATTGGAAAGTTCCCCTTATAGTTGTCTACTAAAAGCACCAAGAAGTTAGCAAGATATGATCATCCATAGACAATGGTTACAATGTCCTCCACCAATCCCAAGGAAATAGTGATGGATTGATCTGCTAACTTAAGATAAATGTTGCTCTTCTTAAGAGAAGATAGGTTTCAAGCTTTAGCCATTTCATGAGAGATCAAATTGACACCAAAACCTAAGTCTAGAAGAGTTTTGCAAGGCTCATTCCCAATGATTTATATGTAAATTAGGGGGCTCCTAGGATTAGATGTCTTCTTGGAAATGTGACAAGCCTTTATCCAATCTGTGACTACATGGGTCAACATGACAGTGTGTACTTTAGAAGGTGTTTGATTTGAAAGGATCTTGAAGGATTTTATAGAGGAGAAAGAAGAAGTAGGGTCAATAGTCATAGGTGTCTATGATGGCTTAGTATGACTATTAGTTCGAAAGAAGGATCCTTTGTGAGGCTTAGTGTTTGAACCACTTAGTTGTGGGGTAGGTTGTAAATTAACAACCCTTGTGGGATTTCTTTACTGTGATTGGGCTAAAATTTCACTCTCCATGAATGGAGTGAGTGGTAACTAAGTTGAGGATGAACGTATAGGTGTAGAAAAATGAGGAGGATAATATGAAAATGGGGATTTTCTCTTGGAGATTATGCTCTATAATACTCAAGAGGGTAGTAGCGATGCTAGAAAGAGGTGTGACCAGAAGATTCATGTGGAGAAATGGGATGCTAAACATAGTACCCATATGGATTTGGTCATCGGTAAGGATATTGCTACCTTGGTGGTGGCATCCCCCACAACTGTGGGTGTTACCACTATTGGTATTACTCATGAGGTTGATGTCAAGCTCCACTCAGATAGTATGCTTATTGGCAGTATTACCTGTAGTTGCCTTGAGGATAAGGTAACCTCATGGGTGCTTGGCATTTTGTAAAATGAAGATTGAAATCATACACCCTAGATTCCTATAACTGTGAAACAATTGGACAACATCCCTTAGGATGCTCATATTGGAAGATGTCACATCCACCACCATCATATATTTTAGAATCCAAAACCTCTTCAATGGTAACACTTTGTCCTTACTCCTCTGATGGGCACATTTAGCTTCCTTTATTTTCCTTTGGTCATGATGACTGCCTTACTCTTTAGACTTCTCTATAATTTGTAGAGTAGTTTGGAACTTTTCATTCAAATATTTTCACATTTTATCTACCTTGGCCGATATTTTAGAAATAGACTTTTATATCAACAATGTCTTGGTTGGTGTGGGGCCAGCGGTTTCTGGTCCACGCTACGTGCCTGTGTAGCTCAAATTTTTTGGAATATATTCTCTCGACCTTTTCCGAAAAAAAACAATGTCTTTCATTGCACTACTTCATCAAGTGGTGCTCCTCCTCATTGTGACAAAACCAAACCTTCCTTTTGTGAAAGGAAGGATCCTAGTTGTACTCCTCTACACTTTTTGTTTTTCTTAACTCATCTTCTTCTTTGGCCACTTGCTCAATTAGCCTTTGGATCTAATGATCTCTTACCTCTAAAAGCCTCCCTTGGGCATAGATCCCAAGAGTTCTTCTTATTTCTATTTGAAGCTCATCTATGATATGACACAGTTGCTCCCTTTGAGAAAAGCTATGGCCTAGACATTTGTGCAATAGAGAATAATATCTACCCATGGTTTCATCCAAGGATTCATGTGTTCCTTGCTTCCATCCTTGGATTTACTTCTTTGTATTGGATACTTGGGAGTATGTTTAATACATGTCATTAAAGAGTTCAAGCATCATACTCCATCATTTGAGTGATTCTGGTTCTAAGATTGGTACCAACTTTCAACCTTCTTGATGAGTGTCCTAGGATATAGCTTTAGTTTCTACCATTCATTTTCAACATTCTGTAAGGTGCATGCATCATGAAAATCTTGGAGATGATTCTATGAATTAGAATTGTATCCTCCTTCAGACTTAATGATATTAGTCATGTCCTATCATTTGATTCAACTATCTTTCATGTGCCTTATTGGAATCCTTATAACCTCTGCAATGTTCAACATATTTCTAGTTGTAAGCAAAGGCTCATCATAGTCATAGCCCCTATGATGGCCATGATGCCTATGATGCCCTCTATTGTCCCTTCATTCTCTATGATTGTCCTTCATTAATTGTCCATGCCCTTGGTCTCTATTGTTCTAGCAAGGTTTACGATCATCTCTATCTCACTGATCACCTTGATCATGGTCTCTTCCTTTGTGGCTTTGGTTGGAGCTAGAGGAGGAAGATGATGAGAATGAAAAAGGTGAAAATGAAGGTGGACTAGTACCAAAATATTGCCTTCTACTTCCTCTCCTTTGGTTCTGGCCACAATCATCATGTTTTTCTTTATTGTGATGCTTATCATTGTTTTTTCCTTGACTCCCTTCTTTGGAGCCCCATGGTCATGAGACCTATTCTTCCCTGAACCAAGGTTGTTTATAGTTGATTGTAAATTCTAGTTAAGGTCCCATTCATCAAACAGAAGGGGAGGAGAGTTAGTGTTTTGAGAATCCCTTGATAAGGGATCCTCTCCTTTCTTTTGGCCTAGCAAGAATAAGGGGTTTGTGAATTTCTTTTCTTTTGATGCCTCGTAGTGCTCCTCCATTTGTCAATCTTTCCTTGATTGTGCATCTATGGGATGATAATCTAGGTAGTTATGATCTTGCACAACGTGCTTAGAATTAAACCCCTAGATAACAAATCTCATGAAATTGTAGGGAAAAATTGTAGGAATTGATCAATCGGAAGGCAACATGATGTTTCTCTCCATGTCCCTCCACCATAGTTGTTCATCCTAGTGCAGGATGAAGGTGAAATGGAAAATGTACTCATCTAGATGAGTATAGATCACATTGCATTGCTAGGGCATGGATGGTTTTAGGCATTGCTTCCTTTGGTTAGAAGTTCTCTCGAACAGTGGTAAAGACTATTCCCTACAAGAAGAAGCCATGTTAGTTCTTACAAAAATAGTGGGTTATTATTATTATTATTATTATTTTCTTAATGATTTCAACTTTAAGGTTTGTTGTAATGTCATTATATAATTTTACTAACTTCTAGGTAGCGCATGTAGCTAACTAAAGTTCCTAACAATGGTGCCAATGTTGAGTAGCAAGTAGTTCCTATGCCCAACTATATGAAATGACTAGTGTTCACTAAGCAATATGGTTTAATTTCATAGACTTTAGCTCTCTATGTACACTTGATCTAGGCAATGAATTTGAAGGATGTGATTGTTGTCTTCCTGGTTTCACTTGTGAGGTTCAAGGATATAGTTAAGTGTAACTAAGGCACATGATTTGTATCATTTTCATGTCTTTCATTTAATTCACTTGAGTGTAGAAAATAAAGTAGTTAAATGTTAATTAATATAGTGCCTAATTAATGCCTAATTGATCCTAACATAAGTATATGTTCCCATTCGCTATACACATCCTAAACATGTTGCAATGCTACTAGGTTACAAAGTGTAGGTGCTAGTGGGATTACCAAGCATTAACGTATGATCGAGATGGTCATACTTATGTGCATTAATTACATGATATTAATTAATTAATTAAGTACATGAACATAAATTACATGAATACTAAATGCATTAAGGAAATATTAAGCTAACTCCAAGTGCTGTAAAGTTTATGAAGAAAGCTCATCTTTATTAACGTTCACACCAAAGTATACTTCTCAACTCCATACTATGGGCACTTAGAAAATATTCTAACTCTCAAATATATAAACTACAAGAGTTTGGCTAAGTTATGAATGAAAAAATACCATAAATGTGGTAAGTACATGCATTTATATAGGAAATACTAGACACTACATCAATGCATCAAACCATGTGTCAATGGGTACTTGTTGACAATATCGTGTCGATGCATTCACATCGATGAGATTGCATTGAAGCAGTCCAATTAACTACAACTCATCAACATGATAGAATGTGGCTTCAAAAAAATGATCATTGGAAAAATATAGGTAACATAAAATAATTAGCAAAGGAGGTAGCAGAAGAAATCATGTAAATAAGGCTGTGCATAAAAAGTAATATGCATATATATCAATATGCATTATGCATGTAACCGTATTTTTTCCATTTTGACTTTCCTATTTTCATTATTAATTTTTTTTAATTTTTTAATTATTTTTTCAACATAAATTATTTTCATAAGTGTATTTCTCAATTTTCTCTTTTCCTTAATACCTTTGCACACAAACATTCGTAATTTGCATACTAGGTCTCTAAATCAAATATCATTTGAACCTACAAGATCCTTATTAAGTGCTCTACCTAATTATATGCTGAAATCTTATCTAGGCATTACTTATCATGGTCACCCAATTCAAATGCTAAAATTTTTATAGTATTTTACCAAACTAGAAAATGTGATAGATCAAAAAATTGTAACTCCGATTCTAGTGAACCAAGAATCAAAACCAATGTTTTCAAATGTCCTTAACACATTGGTTGGGTCAAGTTTTGGGTAAGATATCATCCTAAGGTACTTTCTTAACAAAGCTAATTTATACAATATTTTCTTATAATTTAAGATGAACTCCAAATCCTAATTTAATGATAGAAGGTAACAAGGGATATGATTTGGATAGGATGAAGGTTCAAATTTTCTCCATGAATAGAGTATTATATAATCGCCTATGCATAATAAAATGAAAAGATTCATAATGAAATATGAATAAAGAATAAAATATGCATAGCTAAATACTTGTAAAAGCATAATAAGTAATAAAAAGAAAAAATTCTTCAAGTAATTGAATTTCAATATTTAATCATAAAATATTCAGAAGATATATGACTAGGCTCTAATAGTAGTGAAAGAAAGGATAAAAAACTTTAACAAATACCTTATCAAATAGATTATGTTCACTTATGTAGGAAACTAACAATAACAACATCAATAATAACAGTAATAACAGTTATCTAATCTTTGGAATGCATTTGATAAAATTAAAAAATTAATCTTATGAATTACATAATTAAATTTATGTAAATTTTTAGGTTGTGATAAATTACCTTATCCACAAGATAATTATAGACTATCCTATAGATAATAGTACTATCCAAGTAGGAATTCTTCTCAACTTCAAGACTACTATCAACAACAATAGCAAAATCCATAGTCTTGGACGATGCCATTACCAAACTAGCAATATTCCTATTGTCAATCAAACCCTTATATATACTATGTTCAACAGCCTGTTTCTTCTAATGGTTCTGCTAACCATGCCTCTCATCATTCATCACATCCTCAATAATTTCATACTCCCCTCCAATGTATGCCACAACAAATAATGTATAAAGAATTGGCATCACAACCTCAACAGAAGAATGCCACTTGTGCTATGAACATACAAAAGAATGATAGTGCTAATAGCCTTAAGCACAAGCATCAAAAATGTCCTTTCTTTAGAATGGTTTCCACATATGTATATAAAACTAGTAGACCTACTAACTCATTAGAACTAGTGCAAGAACAATATGGTGTAACCCCTTTTCTTACAAAAATAATGCTTTCTAATCCTACACAAAAGCCAACAACCTTCCCCACTCTAAAACAAAACATAAAAGCTAAACATGGCACTATGGAGAGATAGAAAATTCCATACATTAATAATAATGATAAAGGATGTAGTTTTGAGCTATAAGTGAAAAGTATTCATACAATTCCTATACCAACCTACAACAAACTTGAAAAATAAGTGTGTGTGCAAAACCATTTCTACACAATAGCCACTACACCAAAGACACATAATGGCTAGAAAGGAGCATACCAAACCATCTAAAATATTTATGCAAGCATCTAATACACTTATCAACTCTTATCCTACGAAAATGAACCAAACAAAGAACTCAGAGAAGGGAATCTTGCATTTTGACTATACATTAGAAGAAAATGTTAAATAAGAAGACCTAAGAACTAACCTATAAAATCAAAAAGAAAGCATATCTAGACCTTCTAAAAAGAAAAAACCTTCTACTCTAGTTGAATATATGTCTTCAAATGATCAAAACCTAATTATCATCAATGTCAAATGTACTAACAAGCAAAAACATAAATAACTTTCTCTAAATGCTTTCCCATGAGTTTAGTTAAGGTGTATAATCAAGGCAGTGGTCCATTCTCTAAATTCTTTCCCATGAGTTTAGTCACAGGGGAGATCCCCCATCTTGAATCAAGAACTAATAAGTGCATTTATACTTTTTTTTTATATAATTTTTTATCACTGTCCTATTTCTTCAAAATTTTCTAATTCTTAATACATTTATCATTTCTTATTATTTTTTCTTTTCTTTATAATTTTCTCTTTTGCTTCATGTTTTATAGTCATTTCCTTCATGTTTTATAGATATTTACTATGTTTTTGTTAATAATGTTGCTAGTCATGATACATAAGTCAATAGCATATGTTGGGTCTTTGTCTTATGCTATCAAGACGATCAATAAATAATTGTGTAAAGCAATGAGACCACATCATCTATCCCTCTAGTTTCTATAAATAATATGTCTTTTTATGATGAAAGCAATATGTTTCTTCTCACATGAAACTAAAATTAACTCATGATCATTATGCCTTGAAGAAAAGGGGATGGACCAAGGGGGAATGGAAAAATGTGTGAAATTAAGGAGATATGTTGATTCGTTGCACTTTCTCTATGGGTGTTACTACTCCATGTGTTTATATCATTACTCATGTTCTAATTTTGAGGGAAGCATGTTCTCAAAGAAGTGTTGCCTTGACATGTTACTAAAAAGACATGTTACCCATGCTTGAAGGTAGTCCCCTGGCAAGAAAAGCACAAGTCACTAATTAATTATTTCATAAAAGAAACAAAGTTCTACTGTACCATTGGAAAGATATGTTACTCATGTCTAAAGATAGGCTGCTTCTAGGAATTCCAAAGGTCTCTTTGACTAGTCTCATTATGTGATTGAAAAGACATGTTACCCATGCCTGAAGGTACTCCTCTAATGGGTTTGGCATTGGCCATCAAGCTAGAAAGACATGTTACCCATGCTTGAAGGAACCCCTCTAACCAATGGCCAAGTTTCATCAAATTTTTAATGTTTAAGTAATTAATGAATCAAAACTACTTCCTCGTTTTCTTTTGTTAAGTAGTGATGTTTTCATATGGTTGTAGTGGTCCTATGGTGGTAAGTTTGGGATGATGCAATGCGATGTTACTCATAAAAGTATGGGCTTAATTTGAAACTTAGATGGATAGGTATGATGATCGTATTAATCACAATTAATACAAAAATCTATTGCAAACATGATAAGGTACCTCACATCCTAAACTTTGCCATCCCTTCTTATTCCATTATTCACCTCACTATTGCATGCAATTATATGCTTAATGATTTTGTATATTATAGTGCAGGATCCTAACCAAGGTGGTTGTATGTTTTTTAGAATAAAGGCATGACTAACATTGAACTTCTAACGTAGCCATGGACATCTATAGAAGTAGTTATGCAAGGGCATTATGGCCAAATCCTACTTTGGGGAGGATCCACTTGGCATTTGTTGATCATGGCTTTGAACCAAAGCATCACATCTTTAAATACATCATGAATAACTTCTCTAAGTTTATGCATGATTTTGAAACTAATTCTTATCAATTTCAATTAATTGTTAATGCTTTTATACTAAACTCTTCTCCAAATTCAATATTTTGTGGCCACTTTAAAAGCTTAAAATTTTGAATATTCTGATGCATCTGTGAACCATACCAGTGATTTTAGTTGTTCAAAAACTTATGAGGTTCTAGAGTTCAGCTCATTTATCATGGAGGCTAAGGATGTGATTTTTTTTTTTGAAATTTTCCTAACACCCCATTCTCAAACATTATCGTAACTAATAGTAAAAATAATTAAAATAACCTTTAAAATTGATGATTTTAGTTATCTCAATGCTTTGTGAACATTATTTTGTAATCACTTTAAAGCTAAATGTTAAATTTTTCCAAATTTTTAGCTAACTAAGGATTTGCTAAGGGTTAATCATTAAGAAAAAATTATGAAAACTAATGTTGATCCTTTGGTGATTACAGATGATGCTAAAAGGAATGCATAAGATTAAAGGTCTTTTACAAGGAAATGAAAAGTTGCGAAGAGGACATGTCCATGGATAAATAGTAGATACAAGAGTTAAATCTCAAATTCCATATATTTAAGACCTAGAAAACCATGGGTTGATGAGGAGATATTTCAGTTAATCCTTTAAAAAGATCTGCTTAAAAAGAGAAGAGCCAACATAACAACTAAGGTTGGAAAAATGGTCACTATTAACAATAATCTAAAGATTCATCATCAATAAATTTTTGAGGACTTCTACAATTTTGTAAACTTTAATATCTATCTATTCTTTTTTCATTTTGTAATACATCCACTCAAATAAAGTTTTGTAATTAAGCACTAAATTTTTGTAATGGTAGCCAATTTAGTCTTGGTCACCCCACAATTTTTGTAATGGAAGTTTGTCAATTTATAGATAAGTCGAGGATGAGTTTTTAGTGAGTTGTGGGGGTATGATGAGGCACCATTTTATCAAGTATATCAATTGGCTACGATATCATAGCATCCATAGCCACATAATATCAATAATCATATGCCTTAATTTAGACTAAGTCATGCATGATAGAGGTACCACTAGTCCAAGTGTGAAGATAGTGACTTGGATCCATGCTCAACAATCTAGATACTTGACTAGTTTCATCCATGGAATTCAACTAGATTGCATGTGAATACTTGTGAGTCATATGGTTGGATATAGTGAGCACTCACCACTCATTAGATACCATGTTAAGTTTTGTGATATTTAGATCATTGAGTCCAAGACATTAAAAACATTTGATGACTACTCAAAGTCTTTTAAGGGAAATTATAGTAATTTATATAATGAGAGGGATGAGCTCCCAAATCAACTAGTACAATAACAATATCATCATGGAGGATAGAAGATCCTCTAATAAAACATATGAACACCCAAACTATTCAAAAGGTCTTAGGCATTCCTATAGGGAATCAAAACGAGAAACCAAATAATACTCATGTACAAACTCATGAAGATCATTTAAAATAGAGAATATGCATATTTAGAAAAATAGAAGAATACATAGTTTATGGCTGCCACATTAGCTACTAAAATTAAGATAAACATATATCATGAATATTATATAACCCATGGTATTGCATGCATTATACCTAAAATATAAACAAGGAATATAGAGAAAAATACTATTAAACCAAGTGTCTCCATTATTGTATTTTGTGTTATATTGTTTTTGTGTTGGAAATCAAAATCAACACTTATATAGATGTAGCAAAATCGTCATGTCAAAAGAGCAAACAAACACATTAAACAATTAACATTAGTTAAGAAACAATTATCTATAACAAACTCTAAACTTTAAGTCATATAAGATAAAACACCATAGACAATGTTGTACACCATTAATGGTGTATTCATATACTCACGATGTGATCAAATATAGACATTAAGTAGCATGTTAAGCTTCCTAGAATATACCAAATCTTTAACAAATATAATATGATATTATACTTCTAGAAGAAAAGATGATACCCTTAGAAGTTGAAGTTATTTGTCAATTTATAACTTATAGTCATAATCTTTTTGCATTTTAATTGCACAAATACTCTAAAAATGTGATGATGAAAAACCATGATAAAGGATTACTTAATGAAGGACCTCCATGACCTAATAAATGGAATATTCAATAGTACATTATTTATTTTGATCCTATGTAAGTTTACTTGTTTGTAAAACAATGAGAATTTCAAAAACTTTAAGAAAATGTAGAAGGTAAACACATTTTTATTTGAATAATATAAGAGAGGCCTTAGTTCAAAGGTAAACTATCCTTCATCATTAATTTGATTTTATAATTACTCAACAAAAATTTCTTTTTGAAAAGAAATTTACATAACTTATTGTTAAAGGATTTTATTTTAACAAGCATACTTGATCAACATTCAAACCTAATTATAGTGTCCACTATACCGGTAATTTATATTGATGAAGTCTTTATCACTCTTTCTATATATTTTTTCTCTATCCAAGGGTCTAAAACTATAATAAAAAATAGTTTCAATTTGAAGAGCTATAAACTCTAATACAATAAATCTTAATATTATTAAATTTAATAAAAATTAATATTAATATTTTAAATATTAAATTCCATTCTTGAGATTATACTAAAATAATATAAGTGACTTCCTTATCATTACCATAACCTTGTGATATCCTAACCTAGCCGCAACTTTTAAAACTGACAAAACCATTGTCTACAGCTTAATTTAGATGCATTTACTGTTGTAATTCCCCATACTGACACCGGGAAAATTTGAAATTAAGTATAGATTATCTTTAACATGCAAAAAGTTTTTGTTTCTTTGATTATCCATTTGTTTGTTTGGTATACAATAACATAAGAAATGACTTTATCATTACGTCAGGCAAAAAATAGATGGGCCAATATGTGCGGTCATGCTCACCTGACATGGTATCTTAGGAACACAAACAATAACGTAATAATGTTGAATACGAATTTTAGTATTTAATAATACAAGCCGAAACCATTTTCATTGCATCTTCAAGGCTTCAACCCACATAGGTTGACTCCACGGTTACTGTCAAATGTTGCAAAAGAATGGAGCCACAAATTTCTTATAATTTTAAAGACAAGCACAAAATAATGATATTGGTAAATACCCCGTTCAGTTGTGAACTGGAGAAGGAGATGAAGGTTTTCGTCCGTTGTTGGGAATAGACTGGAGAAATTCTGAATAAAATGTTGCACTTGTAGAACTAATATGAGTCCACGACGATCTGAATAATGAAGGCATCATCAACTCCATTTTCGGGAGATATTTGCTCTGTTCCCCACCAAATGATGATGCTGTGGGTATTGGTCTACTACAATCCACCGAAAATGTCATTAATATGGATGATAATACAAACACCATAAATAATGATCTGATTTGGGTGGCCATTGGTTCACTCATTCTTTGCGACAGCAACCAGGAAATCTTCATTCGATGACGTTTTTCTACAATTGTGTTCAGTGTAGATTTTGATAGCCAATCCAACAGCAACCCCGACGATTTGAGATAGTTTGAGAGGAATCAAGGATACACTTCTGCTGTTTCTGGTGAATTAAATGTGGACGGCCCAACGGTTTATTTATAATGTACACTGTACAGTAAGCAGCCTGGCAAAACAGAACTAGAAGACAATGTTGAATTCAGACGAAGATTGTATTCTTATGCATTAGTTCAAGGTTCAACAACGGAGTCGACACCATCCATCCATTGGGTGGTCAATCACAGTGATTGTTGAATATAACATTTGCCTTTGTTTACCTGTAAAGGGAGTTTTGAGTGTAAATGGGAAATGGGACTTCTGAATGAAAATGTGACCCTTGCAATAGCTCTGTGCTTTGAAACTTTGAACTTTGAACCCATCTTCACTCGTTTTCTGATCCGCGTGTGTACGTCGCCGTTGCATGTGCACATGAAGGTTGGAAATGTGGAATTGATCAAAAACAAAACCATATACTGGTGTTAGCTTCAAAGTTCAAACCAACCATGAGGATGGTCAGCAAGCCGATCTTATTGATTTCGCAACCGGATAAAAAGAAGAAGATTGGAATTCGACAAGCATATGACGACAACAAAGTATATGGAAAAAGTCGTTTTAAGAAAACATTGGTCCACAATGTGTGGATAATAATGCAGTGCTATCGCTGTTATTCATTACTCACCACGGATGTCCGGTGAAAAGAAAAATGCAAATACTTTCCATAGGAAATAGTTCCGCCAGTTAGAGGTTGTCGTTCCCACAAGTGCAACGTCTTGCATTCCATTCTTAACTTACTCTGAATCTATTCAATAGTTTCACAGAACGCATGTGTTGCTCAATGAAAACAGGGATGTCATTTGGGGTTCTTAGGCTAAACCTCTTACCACTAACCTCACAACTTATTGTTTTCACAGGTCTTCATAACTCTCCACGCTCTTAAGTACTTTCTTGAGTTGAATTTTCATAACGTTTTTTAATCTTAACTATTCAAATTTTCAAAGTTTAATCAATAAAAAATTATAGTAATGTTTTCTAAGATTTATAAATATTATTTTTAAAATATCAATGAGGTTTTAGGGTTAGTGTTCTTGGTCGGTGTGGGCCAGCTGATCTGGGCTGCGCTGTACAGATGTATAGCTTTTTTTGGGAATACAAATTCGCTCCATTTTTTTCCAGAAAAAAAAATATCAATGATTTTGAGAGTTTATGAAAAATTTTATTAAGTTGGTAGACCCTTTAGATCGGTGAATAGTAAAAACATCATGAGAAAATTACCAAGTGTAACATTTGAAATAAATTAACTAAATTTGCAAGTGTAATACTCCATCTATATCTAATGTACTCAAATGTAAAAGATTGAAGTAAACTATGGTGTTGTTGCGGTATTCATCTTCAATACTATTTGCATTGCACATTCCACATATTCATTTTTTCTATCATCTATAGTTTCCATCTTTTTCTTTGCAAAAAGTTTTAAATCATAATAGATTCATCATCAATTACAATTGATTCCTCAAGGATTAGAGGGAATAAATAGTGTTACAATTAAATAAAAATAGCTAATTGTAGGGGGAAAAAGAAAGAGAAAATAAGAAAAAATTTAAAAAAAAGATATAATAATACCATAAAAAAGGGTTTTGTGCTTGAGGTTCTTGATGGTGTTATCCCCCACCATTTTATCCAATAATATGATAAAAAAAGCTAGTTATTGAAAATATTTAGTACAAATAGGAAAGTGGAGAAGGTAGGGAACAAAAGGGGTTATTGCTATTTTAATTTTCAAATTGTGTTAAGGTATAGGAGTGTATGGTGTATAGGAATAGCAGGTATAAGAAGATAGTGCCTTTTAGAAATAATAGAACTATTATATATTTAAAAAAACAATGCTAAAACAAAAAAAAACATAATTCAAAAGAATACATTAAAGAATATAACCAAGTTCAAGAGGGAGGATGCATTGTTCCTTAAGGTGTACATAAGCTTAACAAGGGAAAATAGTGCATCCTAATTAAATTTGCAACTTCTAACATGTAAGAAAATGAGTTTGTTTTGGTCCCTAAATTATTATGGATTACAATAGATAATTATCAATATAGTAGATAAACCAAAATTCAACTCAGTTTTTGCAAGATTTGCTCAGTCAAATTATAAATATATATTATAAATATATAACTAAGCTAGTAAATAACCATATAACATATTGCAATTTATTTTAAAAAGAAAAATGAAAAAATTTAGTGTGAGAGAATACATAAAACTAAGTAGAAGTTTTAAGAAAATTTTTAGGTTGCTTATTTTTTGTTAAAACAAGCAACCAATCTAAGTGACTAAAATAGCCTTGAGCTCAAATACTATTTGATAAATCCAAAAATTTTGAGCCAATACATTATCGTATCTCACCATACATTATTGGATAAATGATATCACGAGATGTATGCCAGCCTATATAAGCAACACTTGGGTGCATAGATCCATAGTAGTTTTGATAGCTTAGTAATAGAACTTTTTCAATTTGTTTTTTTGAATTTAGTACTAGTAGTGTGTGCCCACAATGTGATGTTAAGTGATTGAACAGAATCTTTATTCGAGTGTGATGTACTTGGACGCATTGCATGATTGAAAATAAAGATTGAAACTACTTTTCATCATTGCAACAACACTTAGTTTTATTTCTATTTCTAATTAGCTTATTGTTTTACTAGTTTCATAGTTAATGCTTATGATTTCTTGCAGTTTACTTTTAATGTCATTAAGCAGAATGGGTACAACTAATCTTGAGCACATAAGTGTAACTACTTGGTAACCTAGTAGTACTATCACTTGCTACGTCCAATAGTGTCAGACTTGGTAATCTCAATAGTAGTTGCACAAAGTTAAAGATGTGACCAAAAGATCGGGACCAACTACTCATCACATAGTTTAGTTTAGATTTGTTTTACTATTACTTAGATTTAGAAACTTTTACCTTCACTTCATGTTTATTAGAAGCACAATGGCCAATACAACATCAATATCATACACCTTACAAGGAGTTAAACCATATGCATTGATTTTACTAACTCACGTGGAAAGATAATGATCATAAATGCTAATTAATTATTGGTATAATCACATTGCCTTATCTATGGAGTTGACCGGGATTGCACATGAACACTCGTATCTCATATGGTTGGATGTTGGATACTCCATCGTGCATCATTGGTGTCGTTGCTGGGGATAAGTCAATGTTATACTAAGTAATTAATTTTTCAAAGGTTGTTGTATTAGAACCTAACTCTAATCTTTACAACCTTAATATAAAACACACTTAACATAAATCATCAAAAAATGATAATATGGCTTCACATAATGATCAATCATCACCTCCAAGGACACAAGAAGGAGTAGTGACAGAATTGCTAATGAAGAAGACTAGGGAATGCTAATGCAAGCACATATTACTTATGCTCACACTAATCCATACCATCTAGACTTTAGCTTCATATTCCATTAGGATAGACAAATGAGGTGGAGGGATATGCAAGGCAACCTAGTTCTACCTCCCAAACGTGCAGCACTAAACATGCTACAAATTGCTTTAAGAGGAATGCACTTGGGCCAGATTCAAGAAGGGTATCATGTGACTCAACACATGACTAGACCCTAAAAACCTACAAGGGAGCAAATAAAAAGAGATGCTACTATGGAAATTAAACATGCTGATACAAAAGGAAAGCAAACTAACACATCTATTATCATAGAAGAGCTCGATGCTAATTAGTTCATTTTAGAATAACTCCACTAGAATCATGAGGATCCATCAAGGACACCTATCATTAGACTAGGAGAACCTATCAAAGTCCAACTTCACTCTACTATAATAGAGACACGTAAGGGGGAGGCTACTGATTCAAGATACAAGTGAGACTCTAGGCCAACGGATCCTGCTAAGTCCTACAAGGAAACTGACAAGAGTCATGAAAGAAGAACCAATTAGCACTGTTCTTCTGCTACCTTCTCTACTTCATCATGATCATCAAAGGACTATGATAGGAGACAACAAAAGTACCAAGATTTTGATAGAAAAAAGAGAAGATCTCATGGCCATGATGATTGATACTCAAGGTATTCTAATTCAGAAGATGAGGGTATGAAAGAAGGAGACACAAAGAGAGAAGAGAGGATTAAGAAAGGCATGAGCATAGAGGGGTCACTGCTACCATAGAGCTTATGAACTTGATCATGATGATGAACCTCTTATGGAAACTCAAAACATGATCAACATTTAGGAACTAGTCTACATACCAACTAGGCACATGAGAGATAGCCAAATTAAATAATTAGATATGAATAACATGCCCAAATTTGAAGGAGGTTACAACGTTGATCCTCAACATCACCTTCAAGCATTCCACAATGCATGTTCCCTTCAAAACATAGAAAGTGATTAGTAGAAATTGAAGCTATTTCCTAGAACACTTGTGAAGGAATTAAAAAGATGGTATAGATCACTAGAACCTAAATCCATTAGACGATGGAGTACCATGCTTGAAATTTTTAATGATAAATATTAGACATATTCATAAGTGTCAAACCTAAGAAAGAAAATCTAGAACTAGAAATAAGGGACTCACAAGACCCTTGATGCAACAATGGAAGATATTATTCACTGTTACATAGATTCCCATGTCATGAATTTTTATCAAAGAAACAACTAAGGCATATCATATATGATTAAGAAGAAAAACAAGAGAGACCCTTGGGATTTATGCCAAAGGAAGACTATCATAATTAACCACCCATTAGATTCAAAGGCTCATCCATCAAGTGGCAAAAGAAGAAGAAGAACTCAAAGAATACAACAGGGATCCATAAATTTGAAAAAAGAGATGCACATGTATGTGATATCAAAGAGGAAGAAAACTTGGATCAATTCACGAAAAAAGAGATGCTACCAATTCAAAAATGTATTATCGATGTAGTAGCATAGGTAGCAAAAATGTGGGATTTAGTAGATGAACAATGTACAATGACACTAAAGATCCTGGAGAAGAAAGTAGAACAAGCACTCAACAAAGGTAGAGAAAAAAAAAAGAAAAAAGAATTTGGAAAAAAGGGAAAGTTGCTTCAATAGCTAGGTAATTAGACACCAACTCCACAGATGATGAAGGTTGCATTGTGTGCTAGTATGAACATCCTAAGGGATGTTGTTCAGTCATGGTACAACTACAAGAAATTGGGGCATATGCACTTAACCCACAACTTTTTCAAAAACAAATGCCAAAATGGTTACCTTATCCTCAAGGTAACTATAGGCAACAACCTCAACCAATGTACTATCCTAGTGAAGCCTTGCCACAGCCACAAGAGCACTATCATCAGTAGTGGTAGCAACCATAATCATGGGCCATGCCACCACTATGCCAATAGTATCCATACTAACAACTTGATCCTTATCGATACTATGTCCAACATCTAGTCTCACCTAATCATGCAAATGTTCAAACCCCACAATACTATTCAATAGAATACCATAGATCGATGTCACCAAGGACTCATTTCAACTTATGTGTGCATCAACACTTTAGTCCTATATCACTAGTGCTACCTATTGTTACTTATGAGTCTCAATCCAAGAAATGATCATTCTTTAGAATGAGCCCAAAGAAGACTCAATAGATGGGAAACATGTCTAACTCCATCCCATCCATATCAAGTCCTTTCAAATGCACTAATTTTCTAACTTCATCAGGTCCAAGCATCTTAACTATCATGCTCACACAAACAGTAAGCCATTGAATCAAGGTAGGGACTCTTTCATAGAAAAGAACTAATCTAGGAAGTCCCTTGATTTATCTTCAAATAATAGGAAAAAAACCATGCAAAGCTCTATTATATTCTGGATCTAGAGTAAATATGATATTTCAAAACATGTACCAAGCCTAGAACCTCCCACCACTAAATAATAGTAACATTCATTTGAAGCTCGCAAAGTAATTAATCATAGTTCCACTTGGACAGGTGAATGATGTGATCACCACCATCAGTGGCTAGTCTTATCCCACTAATCTTCTAGTAATTCATGTGGAGAAAAACAAGGGAGAGTTTCCAATTATCATGGGAAGAGCTTAGCTTAGCATTGTGGATGATAAGCTTGGAATTCATGATTTATCCTTGGAAATTTCCAAGGAAGATGAAGCCAGAATCATACACAGAGAAAGGGTTTAATGTATTGCATACAACAATCACAGGTACAATTGAATGCAAAGAATTTAAACCATTAAATAAAAAGAGAATAAGGCATGCAATCAATGCATAGAAACAAGTTGTGTGCAAAATTACCTGTATCCATCAACCACCCAACAAATGGGCACCCACTAGATAATTACCAATGAAGAAACCCAATTTGATAAGTACATGGAACCAAAAGAGAAGATCTTTAGTAACTATGTAGTAGAAATAGATAAGCTAGAAAAATTAAGGAAAAGACACTCTTACCCTTAGAATAATCAAGATGAAGAAATAGACTGGGGACACTTGGAAATCCCAAACAAAATGGAACTAGAATTGTTGGAATTGAAGGCCCTATCAACAACATTAGAATATGCATTTTTGAGTAATAAGAAGTTTGTAATTATTAATGCCAACCTAGAGAAGGAAAAAGAAGGAAGACTATTAGAAGTTCTCAACAAATGGCCCACTACATTCACATGGTCTTATGGTGAGATCACAAGAATTGATCCATGAATTTGCTAATAGTAGATCTACACTGATCCTACAATCAAACCAAAACACCAACCTCAATGAAGACTTAATCCTAAAGTCAAGGAGGTATTCAAGCAAGAATTGGAGAAGTTGCTAAAGGTAGAATTCATTTATCCAATTGTGGATAGTGAATGGATAAGCCCTTTGGTGATAGTTCCAAAGAAGGGAGGTAAATGGTGTGTTTGCATCAATTTTTGGCTATTGAATTCAGCCATGTTTAAGGATCATTTGCGATTATCATTTGTTGATCATGTCTTGGACACAATTTTAGGACATAAGTACTATATTTTTCTGGATAAGTACAATAGATATAATTAGATTTGCATTGCATCGAAGGACCAAGAGAAAACCATGTTCACCAATCCATAGAGAACGTTTGCTTATAGACAGATGCCTTTTGATTTGTGCAATGCACCAACAACCTTCTAGAGACTACTTTTAAGCATCTTCCAAAAGTAGATATGCAATGGTGTTGAAGTTTTCATGGATGATTTCTCCACATATGAGTTGGATTTCAAGTAATTCCTAGATCGATTGAAGTAAGTACTTAAAAGATGTGTTGAAATGAATCAGAAGCTCAATTGGTAGAAGAGCCATCTTATGGTCTAGAAAGGCATAGTATTAGGACACAAAATCTTTCAAAAAGATATAGAAGTAAATCCGAAAAAAATCAAAGTCATCCAAAATATCACTCAAAGGCTATAGATAGTAAGAGATGTAAGATCCTTTTTGGGCCATACAAGATACTACAAAAGATTTATTAAAAACTTCTTGAAAATAGTCAAATCACTAGTAGAACTCACAAAGAAGGATGCACCTTTTGAGTGGATTGAGACATGTGAAAAAATGTTCAAAAATTTGAAAGAAAAGTTAGTTTATACACCAATTCTTCAAGCTTTAGATTGATCAAGGCCTTTTCATATAATGACTAATGCCTCCAATTATGCACTTAGCATAGTACTAACACAACTTGATGATCAAAAGAGACCATACTACATACACTATGCTAGTAGGAGCATCACTAGAGCACAATTAAAATCCATCACAACTAAAAGGGAGCTAATGGCCATGGTGTATGTGGTTAAAAAATTTAGATATTTTGTGCTCGGTTACTAGATCTATATCTACACAAGCCATAGTGCCATCCGATTTTTAATAAACAAGTCAACAGTCAGTCCCAGAGTGATAAGATGGCTTGTGATTCTTCAAGAGTTTGACATCAAAATGATTGATAAAAAAGGGATAGACAATGTTGTAGCCGACCATTTATCAAGGTTGAAATGGGACACAAACAACTAAGTAGAACCCTTATCAAACCAATTTCCTAATGAGGACCTCTTCACTAGAACAAGAAAGGCTACAAGTTAAACATAACAACCATGGATTGTAGAGTACCTAATGTATCTCATCACACAAGAGGTTCTTGTTGAATGGAATAGAAAACAACATGAAAAATTCCTTCACAAAGCTAAACAATACATGGAAATAAATGGCAACCTGTACAAATTTTGTGTAGATGGGCTTGTTAAATGGTATGTACCTTATCACAACCAACAAAGGGTATTACAAGATGTACATGAAGGTCCATGTGGTGGCCACTATGCAAGGCATATAATAGTACTTAAATTACTAATGGTAGGCTGCTTTTGGTCTACTCTATTTAGAGATGTGCACACCTTTGCCCAATCATGTGAATGTTGCCAAAGAGATGGAGGAATTATGGTTAGACAGAAAGGGCCACAACATTGGATACAATCATTTGAAACCTTTTGATACTTGGGAAATTAATTTCATGTGATCCATTCAACCAATGTGAAATGGAAAAGCATACATGATTGTGACTATGGATTATTGCACCATGTGGGTAGAGGTAGCAGCAGTAAAAGATTATATAGCAAAAAAGATTTCCAAGTTTTTTCAAAAACATGTAGTGAAGTGATTTGGAGTACCTAGAATGCTAATATTAGACAATGGAACCCACTTCACCAATTCTACCTTTAAGAAACTCATGCAACAACTTGGGGTCAACCATAAATTAACAACACCATATCATCCCCAAGCAAATGGCCAAGCTGAAGTTACTATCCATGAAATTACTAGAATACTTACTAGGATAATCAGTAGGTTTAGACATGATTGGAGTACAAAATTAAATGATGCTCTATGGGCCTATAGGACATCCTAGAAATTTCCTATAGGGTACAGCCCATATGATTTAGTTTATGGAAAGTTACTAACACTTCCAATCTAGGCAGAACTTCACACTTTAGCTATTGCTAGTGAACTTGACTTTGATTTGAGTTTAGCACAAAAGGAACATCTAATGAATATGAATTTTTTAGATGAAAATATAAAAGTAGCACTTATTGGTAGTGAAGTCCACAAGCACTATTCCAAACATAGGCATAATTCGTGGATAAGAAATGTAACCATACAACCGAGCAACAAATTCCTCTATTACAATCCTAGCAATTTATCCCCAAAGGCTAAATTTCATATACTTTGGGAGGGACCATACATAGTACACACCACTTATCCATCTAATTCCTTACATATTCATCACCTATCTAGCCCACATAAGATTATTCTTGTCAACATCCAACAAGTCAAACCATACTATGAGTACTCAAAGAAATCTACCCAACCTATTCACCAATCTTCTACTTATTGTATCTTCCATTTTCTTGATCTTCATTATAGTCATGGGGATGTTTGTTTACAACCATAGGTACTTTACTAATTTTTCTATTTTCTTTATTTTACAATTCTTTTCATTTTTCACATTCTTTTACATTTTTCTCTTTCTTTTAAACTTTCATATTTCTTCAATTTTTCACATCTTTAATATTTTTTATTCTTTATACTTTTTCATAATTTTTTACCATTTTTTCCATTTCTTTTATACTCTATTTTTAAACCCTTTGTAAATAATTTTTTATCATTAATAAAACACATTTAAATAAAGGCAAGATGTAGCCCAATAAAGTAAAAATTTCTCTATGACATCAAGTAATAAAAGATTGATTATTTGCATAGTGAGCCCACATCATCCATCCATCCATTCCATTAATAATAGGTTCTTACTATGGCCATAATGATATTATTTCCATTATCAAACTAACAATAAACTTGTGATCATTGTGCCTAGACAAACAAGTGAAGAACCAAGTGGAATGAAAGGGTTGTGACATCAAGGGGACTTGTGGATTCTTTTTGGATTATTATTACAAGCTCTATTACTAAGGTAGTATTATATCCTTCTAGATCTAATGAAAATGGAAGTAAGAGTAAAATAAGTGCTACCTTACAAAGCTTGGCACAATTAACAAATAAAAGAGCATAGAATAAATTTTTGGGGCTCCCACTAGAAAGACATGTTACCCATGCCTAAAGATAGGCGACTTCTCAAAAATGTAAAAAATAAAAATAAAGTATGATGAATAAACTCCTCCCTTGGAAAATACGTCATGTGACAATACTCCTTGTGACATTGATAGTCTTATGATTATGATTCCACAAGAAGAAACAATGTGATGTCACTGGAATGTGGTCTGGACTTGGTTTAAATCTTGGACTTGGCTTACTTAGCATAATGTTTACTATTTTCCTAGTTTAATGGTTTACTTTTCTAAGTGTTTTACTTTCACTATCAATAGTAAGAGGAATGAGTATAACTAATTTTGAGCACTTAAGTGTAATCGTTTGATAACCTAGTAATGTTATTTCTTGGTACGCCTAGTAGCATAGTGCTTGGTAGCCCACTAATGCTTACATGAAGTCCAAGGTATGTACAACAAATCAAAAAATAGATACTCATCACATTAGGCTAGAATAGACTTTTTTACTTGTTATCACTTAGACTTAGAAGTTACTTTTATCTCCATTATGGTTACACTTAGATGTAATTTAGGCCAAAAAACATCTATCATCATATCCCTCATTACAAGCTAAACCATACACTTAAACCTTACTAGCATGAGGTGGAAAAACAACGATCGTGAACTTAACTAAATTACTAGCATACCAACATTGTCTATATGCGAATTACAATTAGGTTACATGTAAAATCTTGTAACTTGTATGGTTGGGTGTTTGATTTCTCCACCACTCATCATTAGCACCATTGCCGAGGATAGTCAATGTGTGCTAAGTAATTGATTTTAAAAAGTACGTTGTATTAGGAATTCAAAGTCAAAATTTATAATCCTTAACTAAATTTAAATACACACACACTTAACAAGCATTACCATTTTAAACATGGCTTCACTTAAAGATAAATCACCACTTTCCAAAGAACTACAAATAGGCAATGACTAAACTAGTGATAAAGAAGACTAGGGGATACCTATGCAAACTAGAATCACATACACTCATATTGATTATTATTATCCAGACTTTACTTTCATCTTTCATCAAGATAGGCAAATGAGGTGTAGAGACATATAGGGCAATATAGTCCTGCCTTCAAAGCATTCAACATTGAGCATGCTTCACACTGCCTTGAAGGGGATGAATCTGAACTAGGTATAGGAGGGGTACCATGTGACGAAGCACATGATAAGACCCTACCAACCCACAAAGGAACAAATGAAAAGAGATTCTTCCATGGAAATTAAGCATGTACATAACAAGGGAAAGTAGGTTAACACCATTTATCCTAGAAGAACTCAATGGTAATGCATTTATTTTAGAACCTATCATGAGGATCCTTCTAAAACATCTATTATCTACCTTGAAGAACCTATCAAAGTTCAATTACATTCCACCCTAGCAAAGACATCTAGAAGGGAGGTAATAGACTGCAAGTACAAGCAAAGCTCATGGCCAAGAGTTTCTATTGAATCCTACAAGGAGGAATACTAGAGTCATTGACGGAGGATAAGTTGACATCATTCTCCTACAACATCATCTTCATCCTCATGATTGTTGATGGACTCTAGTAGGAGGAGAAAAAGGTACGAAGCCCATAACATGGAAGAATGAAGAGCTCATGATCATTATGCCCATTACCCAAGACATTCTTATGAGGAAGATAGAGATCATAAACCAAGAAGGCATAAGGATCAAAGAGAGGATCAAGAAAGGTATGAGTACCAAAAAGGGAACCACTACAATAGAGCTCATAAACCCAATCACTATGATGAATCCTTGTTGAAAACCCATAGTATGATCAATATCTAGAAAGCTATCTATATACCAACCAAGCATGTAATGGACAACCGCATCAAGTGGGTACACATGATAACATGTCTAGATTTGAGGGTGGTTACAATGCTAATCCTCAACACTACTTTCAAGCATTTCACAATGCTTGCACCCTACAAAACATCAAAATTGATTGGAAAAAATTGAAGTTGTTCCCTAGGAAACTTATGAAAGAAGCTGAAAGCTAGTAATGATCACTTGAACTAGAATCGATTATGAGATGGATTACCATGCTAAAGCTTTTCAATGATAAATATCAAGCTTATTCCTAGGTGTACAATATAAGAAAATAGATTCAAGGATGGAAAAAGGAACTCATGAATCCCTTGATATGCTAATGGGTTGGTATTATTAATTATTACATAGGTGCCTATACTATGAATTTTCTCCACAAGAGAAACTGAGGCACATTGTTAATAGGCTTGAAAACAAGACTAGGAAGACCCTTGGGGTTTATGCCCAAGGTCAGTTATCTGAAATGTCTACCCATCAAATACAAAGATTAATTGATCAAGTGGCCAAGGAAAAGGATGAACTAAGGAAAAGAGAATTAGCAGAGGAATACAACAGAGATCCACACATCAGAACAAGGGATGTAAGATTTTGTGATCCACAAGAAGAAGAGACCTTGGATCAAGTAATTAGAAAAATACTCTACCCATTTAGAAATCTATCACTAACATAGTAGCTAAGGTGGGATTAAATTGATGAGAATTTTGCAATAGCTTTATAAATTGTAGAGAAATGAACTGAGCAAGCCTTAAACAAAGGCAAGGATAGAAAGAAGAAGAGAGGCTTTGAATGGAATGGAAAAGTAGCTTTAGTGGACAAATGTTTAAAAACAATCTTCAAAGATGAGGAAGGATGTGCGNCAATAGCCAAAACCATATGGATATAATGTACAATGTCCAATCTATTTGGGAAATGTAGACATTCAAGCTCCATAATATTATCTAGTCAAATATCATAGACCAACATCACCAAGGACATACTCAAACTCATATGCGCATCCACAAGTAGTTGGTTCCTCAAATCAATATCCTAATCCCTTACCACCAGTACCACTTCCTGTAATGCAAGGGAAACTAGCATCTCAATCACAATAGAAAAGTGCAACCAGGGCAATGAATATACAAATAGAGGATCTTACTAGAAACACTAACGGCAAATTGAAGAAACATCCCTTATTTAGAACAAGTCCAAGAAGGGCTAGTAGAGTTAGAACTTTATTACAACAAGATTCTTCTATGATAGATCCTCCTACCAACATCATGCTTCCATAAAAATCAGCTCAAAAACTAAAAATTGTCATGCTAATAGAGATAGTATCATATTGGATCAAGGTGGAAACACTTCCCAAGAAAAGAATTAATAAGTTGTAGTTTTGTTGGTTGCATCGACGAGGTGTCATCAACACATCGTATCATACGTTGATGAGGCCCTATCGACAAAGTGTCTATATTTGACTATAAATACATGCCCACTAGCCACATTTAATAACTAAGATTTAGTAGTAACAAAGCTCTTGCAATTTGTTTATTTGAAAGTTAGAATTTTTCTCCTGAGCACTCATAGTAGGTGTCATTGAGTGTATGGATTTTTATTAAAGCATTGTTGTATCTAAGCAAGATAGTGTGTGTGGTAATAAAGATGAACTTTCTACTAAATCATGTAGCATTCTAAATATATTAAATATTTTATTTATGCATTTAATATTTTTAATTATTTATTAAATGTTTCCAATTATTTATTAAATGTTTTCTTGTAATTAAGTTAATGAAGCAATTAAGCAAGATAGATTAAACACATAAGTACAACTGCTTTGAGTGTAACACATATTCGCTTGGTAATCCTAGTAGCATTATTGCTTGGTACGCCCAGTAGTGTAATGCTTGGTAATCCAAAAGTGAATACGTGCCTAATGTGTAGAAAGTGGGACTGGATGCTTATCTTAGGACTAGTTAAACACTAGTTAATTAGTTAATTTGAATTAGTTAATCAAATGACTTTTATCTTCCTTTGAATAGAAAACCATAAAACATAAAATGATAAAAATAAAATGCCTCAATTACACTTAACCATACTAAGGTATGTCACAAGTGTAATTGGAAAAACAACGATTGGCCTTAAGGCAAGATTCACTTTCTAGAAGACTAATGCACCATAAATGATAAAGTCCATGGAATTCAATCGAATCACATGTGAATGCTTTGTGATTTGTATGCTTGGATGTAGGGGTACCTTGCCACTCATCATTGGCATTGTTGCTAGGGACTTTATTTGTTGAAACATGTGCTATTTAGGATTAGTAAATATTATTTATATCATTGGATGAACTTAAGGTCAACGTCACTCTCAATGACATATAAACTACTAAGCACACTGATAAATTTATTTGTTTTGCAAAATATCTTCTTCTTCCCATAGACATGAAGATGTCAAACTACTGATTCCATAGGAGTGCAAAGTGGTATATACTCATCCAGATGAGTATGTACCAAACTTCACCTTCATCCTACATTAGGATGAACAGTTGTGATGGCATGATATGGAGGGCAACATCATCTTGCCCCCTGATCGATCTATGCCTGGGATGCTATTTCAAACCCTTAAGAAGTTGGGCATTGTAGATCTTCCCAAAGAATACATTGTGACTGGATCTGATACTCAAAACTACTATCCCACTAAAACACAACACAAGCAAGATTAATGTTACGAGAAGCTCCATGAGGCTATGATGGGGAAACATTTCATTAATCCCTTGTTCCCACTAGATCAAGATAACAATAAGAATCCTCCCTTTGAACATTCTCAACATGAAGATTCTCCATCCCCTCTTATTGATAATAAGGGTATGACCATGAACCTATGATCCATGATTTATAAAATAAGTTCAGGAAAGAGTAATAGCCAAGGTAGGGACTAGAGAAAACATCACAATAGCAAGGGATCTAAGGATGGTGGTCATAATGAGTGAAAAAATGATTGCAGATACCATGGTGGTAGTGGTTTTCCACCTTCCTCTTCATCCTCTTCATCCAATTTTGAACATTCCTCTTCATCTAATGATTCTCATAGAAGCTACCATCACAAGAATTGTGATGAAGTTGATCAATGAGATAAAAATGACTATGAAGGCCACCAAGATTGAAGGGATGGCTGAGACCATCATTGATATAGTGATGATGATGAACCTATGTTGGAAACATGCTCAACATTGTAGAGGTAGTTAGAATTCCAGCCATGCATAGGAAAGATAGTTGGATCAAGCACTTAGACATGAATAATATCCCAAGGTTTGAGGGGGATACAACTTTGATCTGTAGACACATCTATAGGCTTTCCATGATGCCTATGCCTTACAAAACATAGAAAATGAATGGCAGAAACTCAAGATCTTCCCTAGGAAACTCATCAAGGAAGCTAAAAATTGGTACTAGTCCATAGAGCCAAAATTCATTCTCCAATCGAGTACCATGTTAGAGCTATTTAATGATAAACACCAAATGTACTCCAGAGTGTCTAATTTGAGAAGGCAAATCCAAGGCTGGAAATAGGGAACACATGAACCCTTGGATTCCACCATGAATAAATACTATTCACTCTTACACCAATGCCCTAGCCATGGTTATTCTCAGAGGGAACAACTTCATCACATCATAGATGGGCTCAAAGGAGAAACTAAAAGAACCCTTGTAGTGTATGCTCAAGGAAGATTATCTAAACTGAGAGCTCATCAAATCCAAAGGCTAATTGAGAAACTAGCAAAAGAAGAAGGTGAGCTATGAAAATGGGAAAGTATGAAAGAGTATAATAGGGATCCCTCCATTAGGAAATGGAAGGCTCAATTTTGTAATGAGGAGAAGTCATCCTTTGATGAAGTGGTGAATACGAAAACCTTGCCCATCCAAAAAATTGTTTATGATAATTTAGCGAAGATTGATAAAGTATGGGACTCTTTGGATGAAACATTTTAAACTACTATGAAGATCATTGAAGAATCCAAAGAGCAAAATAGTGATCACAACCATATGAGGCAAAATAAAGCTAAATGTGCCTACCAAAGAGGTAATGGAAAAGCTACAGCCATAGAGGAAGTTATGGAAACCAACTCTGATGATGAAACTGATTGTGATATTTTTTAATACAAACATCCAAAAGGTTTTTTCCTTGTGGTGTCACACTTATAAGAGTCTAGGGTGTATGCATTAAATCCTCAACTAGCACATAGGAAAGCACCTAGATGATTGCCTTATCCTCAAGGCAATCTAAGGCATTTCCACCAACAACAACAAGCTTACTATCCCAAGTGGAGCTCCTCTACAACCTTTTGAACAATACCAATAGTGGTACCAACCATAATCATGGGAAATGCCACTACCAAGGTAGCAATACTCTTATAGGAAACCAGATTCATATGGATACTATGTTTAGCAACTCATCTCTCCAAGAAGTTCTACAAGTCATACCTCATTTCAACATCATTATTACCCTCTGGAGTACCATCAAACACATTCACCATCTACTTGAGGGGAAATCCCATATCCATACCACTATCTACATCCTTCTGCACACACACCTCTGCCTTCAACCTAATTACCTCTTACTCCATCCATGCAGGGTGAGATTCCTCCACAGCTACAACAACAAAATGTTATAAGGGTTGTACATTCACAACCATCTTTCCAGCCATTTGGTTTAGATAATCGATCTAGAAGAACACCCTTCTTTTGACCTAGCAGTCCTCTCCAACCCTCACAAGCTAGTATAGCTAATCATCCAGCATCCCCAATCCTTCATCCTCTACAAAAAATACTTTTGAGTGCCCTTCAAATCAAGTATCACCTCTAATTCACATTGTAATGCTAACTCATGTTATTTTTGACTAGATCAAGGCTGGTAATCTTTCCATAAAAAGATCTAACCTAGGAAGTCCACTCATTTACCTGTAGATTACTGGACATGAGCCATGTAAGGCTCTTTTTAACTCTGGTTCCAAAGTTAATCTCATCTCCCATGACATGTATAAGGCCTAGAACCTACCACCTCTTAAGAAGAGCAACATTTATCCAGAATTGATAGATCAATTAATTACTATCTCTTTGGGATTAGTCAAGAACATTGTTACCACACCCATGTCCAATGGAAAGACATATATCATCATAGTAGTCAACTACAGCACAAAATGAGTAGAGGTAGCAGATGTTATTGATTGTAAATCATCCACCACTATTAGATTTATACAACAAAATATTGTAAATAGGTTTGGGATGCCACATTTACTAAATTCTGACAATGAAACTCATTTCACAAGTGCCACTTTTAGAAAGTTGATGCTACGCTTGAAGGTTAAACATAAATTAACAACACCCTCCCATCCCCAAGCCAATGGTTAAGTACAAGTAACCAAGTAGGAGATCACAAAAATATTAACATGAACTATTAGCAAATATAGGAAATATCAGAGTACAAAACTTAATGATGCCCTTTGGGCTTACCACTCAACATAGAAACTTCCTATTGGCTATTCTCCCTATGAGTTGGTGTACAGAAAACTTCCAATTTTCCTAATTCAATCCAAGCTTTATATACTCTCAACAGCTTGTGATCTAAATCTTGACCTAAGTCTAGCATAGAAAGAAAGATTGATCAACCTGAATGCGCTAGATGAAAATCAATTAGCAATCCTATCTTTGAATGAGTAGCACAAGGCATTCAGTAAGAAACATCATGACCTCTAAATAAGAAAATTAAAACTTCAACTAGGAGATAAGGTTCTCTATTGGAACCCCACACATGTACCTCAAAAGGAAAAATTTCAAACATTTTTGGAGGGACCTTATATAATTGATCAAACCTTTCCTCTAGGGCCATGTTGATCTACAAACCTGATAGCCCAAATAAGAAGAAGTTGGTCAATATCCAACAAGTAAAACCTTTCTTCAAACTAAGACAAGCTAGTGTAACTACCACCTTGATGGATGGATAGCCACATTTCATTTTTTGGATCTTCTCCTTCCAACTCAATTATGGGGGAAATGGCCATATGTGCTAACAATCCATATGACTTCTTAGTTTTTCTACATTTGTTTTTCACATTTTTGGTTTTACATGTTATTTATTTTACAATTTTTTAATTTTTAGATTTTTTTAATTTTACACCATTGTTAGTACCTTTGAACCTTTCTTGAGTAATTTCACTTTCTTATATATTTTGTTTTGTTTAAGTGTGATATTTCCTTATTTTTGCTAATAAAATTTCTTTAGTGTCACAAGACATAATGTCATTATTGCTATTTACTAATGATGGTTTGTGCTTAATGTTGTGATTGTTAATGTCTAGTTTCTATTTTTGAATTTTGATGTTTGATGACTTTGACATGGTTTATTTTTTATGGAATAGCTAGTGAGTCCATTTTATTTGCCCATCCGATAAACTCTATGGTTTTTCTTATTCTAGAAATTTGAGGTTCCTTCTATTAAAGAAACTTTTAATCAATCAATGACCTTGGTAGTCTGACAATGAGGAAGGATTCAAAGGTTTGGAAAGGGTGTGACTTCAAGGGGAATCAACATTCTTTGTACTCTTCTACTTGCTTGAGTGCTTGAGTGTTTTTCATGGACTTCTTACTATTCCATTTCAACCATTGATAGGAAGTCAAATAAATTTTTTGCATGGTGTGGTTTCCATTTCAAAAAAATGATGAAAATTAAAAGCACAACCATTAGACATAATAAACAAATAATTCCTTATATGGTTTGGTTCCCATTTCAAAAAAATGAATGATGGGAATTCAAAGCACATCCCTTGGTCAAATAAATAAGCTACAAGCACTAATTATGGGACTAGAAAGACATGCACCTATACCTGAAAGTCCCATCTAACTAAAGCCCTCTCTCACTTCCTACTTCTCTCTTTTCTTCTTCTTTGGAATAGTGGTTGTCTTGTGGAAGCACTCTCATGTCTCTTGTGGGTGGATGGGGCTTAGGGTGGTGATGCAAAGTCACTAAAAGTGGATGGTTTTGGTCTAGACTAAGGATGGATCTTCCTAGGACATTTTAAACACAAATTCCACAAGGAACTTATTATGATCTCAATTTTGAACTCCATTCCATCTTCTCTATCATCCGTCCATGCTTCCATAACTCACCTTGCTTCCAAGTTTTATGTTATGCTCTATGTCTTGGTTTGATGTGTTTGAATTCTTGGATAGATTCCTTTTAGTTGGTTCTTAACTTTTCATGATCATTAATTAACTATGGAGCCCATGGACTCCTTAGTTGAGATTATGCAAGGGCAACAAGGGCATGAGCCTGGTATAGGGAGGACACACTTACATAGTTCTTGGTTTGGTTAGTTAAGGTTCCTTACCTTTGACATTACCACAATCCTATCTTTTGCATATTCCATTATGTATTCTGCTTAGTGCTCCTTAACCTTTTATTTCATTCATCCCCCAAATCATTTTTCTCCATTTTTTCAAATTTATGAGCTACAACATCCTTCTCTCATGTTTTCATACTATTCTTGGCCTTTTGAGCTTTCATTTAACCCTAATTTCATTCAAAAATTCTTTGCATCTTGCAAGTTTGACCAAAGTCAATGGTCATCTATGGTGTTCAATAGCTGCATCAATGAGGCCTCATTGACCCATCTGCCTACATCAATGAGGCCTTGTCGACATAGTGGATAAATGCTATATATACCACCATGTAGTTAGGAGTTTTTGACATTTGCCTCATAACACACAGGGATTTTTTGCAATTTTTGAAAGCCCATAACTTCCTAACTAGTTGTCCAAATCACTCCATTTTTTGATCCTACACATACTGAAGGTAAGATCCTTATCATGGGTTCTACAAACCTTAAGGTCTCTGATGAAAAATTGATGAATTTTTTTGGAAATTTTTCTAACTTCCCCAAAGGTTTAATAACCTTAAGAATATACAAACATCAATTTTTTTGAAAGGTATCCCTTTCAACAACCTCTAGGATGAATTATTACTAATAGCATATAAATAAATAATAATTGGAATAATTAAATTAGCCATAATCACAACTTAGCCAAGTGTAACTATCCTTAAGAGATAAAGGTATCACAATTGCTTTAAGTTACACAATAATTGCTAACCAATAGTCTCATTGTGATTATAGATAGCACCAAAACTGAAACATCCATATGAAGGAGAACCCTCTCAACCAAGGGAGAAGCAGCCCAGAGCTAGAAGGGGCCAATAAGAACAAGCCCAAGAATCACTGAAAGCAATCCATGCAATGGGACCTCTTTGTGAGAAACCCAAAGTGGAATTTGTTCAATAGATTCCAAAAGAAGAAGTGCCTACTAAGCAACCACAATGAGGAGAAGTTCTTGGACCCATTCCAAGGCTTGAAGTTACTTTGACTCAAGCTTTCTTGACATCATTAGGTCCCAAGATATTCAATGATCATTTATTTAAAAAATGAACTTTGAGCCATTCCTATACAAAGCTCTAATAGAAGTTAAAACACAACTACAAACCTCTTCCATATGGCTTATCATCACATCTAGTGGGGACTAGTACATGGAAGAGACATACCTCTTCTGGAAGAATCAAAGGCTAGGGTCCATAGTCAAGATCAAGGTTATTCAAGTATTCTACTCAGCCAAAGCTATCATGCAAGCACTAGGGTTACTTAACAATGGGACATAGTTGGTAGAACTATCAATGAAAGGTGATCCTAAGGAAAAAAAGAAGTGGACTCAGTACTTCTACAAGGTTGACATTAAGGGGTACTACTCACTCACATTGGCAGAGTGCATCTATTTCAAAATTGTGACCTATTACCTCAATCTAACAGTGAGGCCAAGTAAGGTGACTTCCTTCTCCATTTTAGCGTGTACTACTCTAAGTGGAAAATTTCCTGTTAACCTTCCATAACTCATCTATTTAGAGATTGAAAAGTGCTTCAAGGAAAATAAGTTTGGAAGGAAAACCCTACCCTTTTTATGCCTCATTTGAAAACTTTGCAAAAGGGCAAGTATCGTCCACTACTCCAATGACACAATTAGGCATACTCCTTTGGCCTCATGGTCTAAGATCATGAAAAACAGGACATCAACAACAGCCCAAGAAGAAAAGCAGCAACCACCACCACCCACTCAAGAAGCAACATCAAAGGCCTACATAGCCATTAAGCACCTACATAAAATTCCAAGAGTAGCTCTTAAGTAAGCAAGAGTAGCATGTAGGAATGAGTAGTGTGGATCCATCTATGTACCAACCAATAATAAGTTACCTTAATGAGGTGGCTCAAATAGTTAGCCAAATGGAGAGGGGTGGACCAATTTTCTCTACCCAATGAACATAGCTACCTGCGAGGTCATATTCCATTGCTCAAGAGGTGACGGTTTCCTTATCACAACACCATTTATTCCTAAAATTTCTAGGAATGTTGCCACCTTCTTGGTGTAACTGGAGGAAGGTGAAGGGATAACTATCTTGGTGATGTAGCACCAAGGGTAGGAGACTATAGCTGAAGTGGTCAACGATCATGTAGCTGAAGCACTCAATGCTCTTGTAGCATCTATACTTGATGTATATGCACTTTAAGATGTGCAAACATTCATAGGAATGGTCAATAGAAAACTAAACATAACCTAGCATGAGGAATTGTTGGATTGATTGGTGGGGACCAAGCAACCGATTCTGAATATTTTTGACTTTTAGGAAAACATCCCCCCAGCCTAGTTGGAGCTGCTAGATGCAAGGGGCAAGTGCATCATTCTAGAGGAGCAACTTAAAATGGCTCAAACATAAAATCAATGCTTGGCCATAGAAGTTGCCAAATTACATGCCCATCTTGTGGACCCTATAATCCTCAACCCAATAGCAACTAGAGATGAAGCTTCTCAACGACTTCAAGAATAATCTAGAAAAGTTGAGAAGGAGGCAATAATAGCCATCTTTAACCACTCCATGGAAAAAGTAGAGACATACTCAATTCAAAAGGACATAGCTAAAATGTGCCAAGAAAATGAAAGTTTGACCATCCAGAATAACCACCTATGCAATGTTGATGCCTAGAAGGAAAAAATGCAAGAATTTATTCATCAAAAATAGGAGCAGCTAGCCAAGGTAAATATTGAATTGAGGAGATTGGCCACAGAGAATCAAAATCTATCAGTAGAGAAAGTTCATGCCTTATGCTAGAAGTTTGCTATCGAAATTACCACCTAGAAAAATGAAGCCTTGAAGTTTGAAAAAGTTGAAGAACACTATAGAGACTAGGTTGGCCTATAGAAGGAAGTCAAAGAAAAACACATTCAAATGGTGAAGGAAAAAATAAATGAATCCCTTTAGTAACTCCAACAAGAAAGAGAAGTTTGGTAGCCCATTATTGATGGGATTGATGCTTACAATAAAGCAAAGATTCACTTAAAGGAGTTGCAAATAGAAGAAATGATAGAGTGCATGGAGTTGACCAATCTCCATTATGCAAACCCGGTCATGCTGACTACTAGATGGCCATGGTTAGATTTGGAGAAATAAGTGGCTAGCTCATATTTTTTATATGAGGTAGAGTTCGAGCACCATAAAGCAACCAAGCAAAAGCTTGAGACTATAAATGCTAAACTCAAAGTTCTTAGAGCATGCTTCATAGATCAACAATCAACTACTAATAACCTAACCAAAAAGATGAATGACTACCAAGAGCTAAAGGACATAGTCAGAGTGCTCGACATTGAATGCAAACAATTTGCTGCCTAGTTCATCAACACAAAGGAGTTGTTTCCAATACTACAATGTCACTGGGATGTGCCTGTTCTAACCCACATTGGTGAAGCTACATAGACTATGCATGATCCCAAAAGTAAGAAGGAGAAAATGAAAGCACTGTTGGATGCTTTTCAGCTCCTACCAAAAGTTGCAGCAACACCAGGAAAGCTACAGTCACCTTGACCATCACATGAACGTGAAGCTAGAGAAGGTTCCTTAGAATTTTAAGAGCCACCACTGCCTGAGACTATCTAATCTTCTCCATCAAACTTCATGCCATTAAAGAACATGTTGTCCAATTTTGAAGGGTCATGTCATGGTGTTCAATTTTTTTATCCTAAACATCACCATTTTTGTAATGTGTTGATCCATACACCTATGCACTCCATTTCTCATCAAGTCAATCAATCTATTTTGTTTGTGAAAGGTTAGTCAATAATTACATACCTTCCCCATTTTTGTAATGAACTTGAAGACAAGTATTCATTCAGTTGTGGGGGTATGATGAGTCACAGTTTTGTTGGCTACATCAATGAGGCCTTGTCGACGCGACCTCATCAACTAGGCCTTGTTGACGAGGAGTCGTCGATGCATTGTATCATGTGTCGACAAGTTCCTGTCAATGCAATGTCTATATTTAGCTATAAATACATGTCCACCAATTGCATATATAGCAACCGATATTTAGTAGTAGTGATGCTCTTGTAGTTTGTTCATTTGAAAGTTAGAATTTTTCCCCCAAGTACCTACAACAAGAATCATTGAGTGTACAAATCTTTATTTGAGCATTGTTGTATCTGAGCATGACAGTGTGTGTGGTAATAAAAATGAACTTTCTAATAAACCTTGCAGCATTCTAGATAGATTAAATATTTTATTTATGGATTTAATTTTTTTAATTATTTATTAAATTTTTTCAATTATCTATTAAATGTTTTCTAGTAATTAAGTTAATGAAGTAATTAAGAAAGATAGATTAAACACATAGCTATGACTGCTTTGATCATAAGACGTATTCACTTGGTAATCCCAGTATCATATTGCTTGGTACAACTAATAGCATAATACTTGGTAACCCAATAGTGCATATGTAGGTTCAAGATGTGTGGAAAGTGGGACTAGATGCTTATGTTAGGATTACTTAGACACTTGTTAATTAGTTAGTTTAAATTAGTTAATCCAATTACTTTTATCTCCCTTTGAACAACAAACCATAAAACATAAAATGATAAAAATTATATGCCTTAGTTACACTTAACCATACCAATGTACATCACAGGTGTAATTGGGAAGACAATGATTAACGTTAAGGAAAGATTCACTTTCTAGTAGACTAGTGCATCAGAATTTGATTGGATCATGTATGAATGATTGTGATTCATATGATTGGACATAGGGGTACCTTGCCACTCATCAAGAATGAATCTAGAAGTTCCTTTGATTTATTTATGAGTAGCTAGAAATCTACCATGTAAGGCTCCACTAGAGTTAGGTTCTAGAGTAAACTTGATATCTCTAGAAACATATAAAGCATGGAACCTACTAAGCTTAAAAGAGTATAATATCTGGTTAGATCTTGCAAATCAATCTATCACCATCGCTTGGGATAAATAGAAGATCTGGTGACCACCATCAATGGGTTGTCTGATCTAGTAAACTTCCTAGTAATTAACATGAAGAAAAATAACAAAACATTTCCTATCATCATTGGGAGAGCATGACTTAGCATTTTTGATGCTATGTTAAGCATGATAGACTTATCTCTTGATATTTCTAAGGAAGAAAAGCATGGAGTCATACATAAACAAAAGATTTCATGCTTTATCAATGATATAGAAGGGTGCAATTATGAGTCGACACTTTAGAATGTCAACATCATCAGTACACCAACCCATGATAGATGTGAAAAACAAGTGTGTGGACATAACAAAGCATAGGCCATCAAACCAAAAGACACCTAGTGGCCAAAAGCTAGGAGCCTAGAACTGTCAAAACATGTATGGAACTAACCCACTTGTTAACTCCTCTTTTAAGAAAATGACCTGCCTAAGAACTTAATGAAAGTATTAATCCATAACTGTGCATCAACAAATAGAGGAAATAAAAATTTACATGTTAAACATTAAATTACCATCAAGATTACATGGGACAATAATTGAAAAACTAAGTCACTAAGAATGGTAATTGAGAAACCTGAAGTGTATGATCTAGGAGATCTATGAAGCATTTTTTGAACACTCACCCATGAGTTCAGTTGTGGGGGGAGATCCCTCATCCTGATTTAGGAATTAATAAGTGCCTTTTTAACTTTTTGTGTTTTCTCATTTTTATGGGTTATAATTTTTATTACACATTTTTCTTTTCTTTTTACTTTTTCACTTTCTTAACACATATTTCTATTCTTTCCTACTTTTCAATTTCTTCAAAATTTCTTAATTCTTTGACATGTTTCCATTCTTTGTCAATTTTTCATTCTTTTATCTTTTTCACTCATATTACCCTTTTTCATTCTTTTTACTATATGTTACAATTTTTCATACTTTTTTTAGTTACTTATACATATTTTTCCCAATTGTTAATAAACACACTTAGAATAAGGGAAGATGTAGTTCGAAATAAGCTAAAGATTTCTCTATGTTATCAAATCATAAGGGACTAATCATTTGTACAGTAAGACCACAATATCAATCCATTCATTCCAACAATAATAGGTTCTTACCATGACCATAATGATGTTGTTTTTCTAATAAAACCTAGAATAAACTTGTGATCATTATGCTTGGATAGAAGAGCAAATAACCAAGTGGAAATATGAAGGGTGTGACATTAAGGGGATTTGTGGAATCTCTTGGGCCACTTCTGTATGCTCTATCATGTTGCTAAGGTTGTAATAATATCCTTGTAGATTTAATGAAAAATGAGAGTAAGACTACAATAACTACTGCCTTATCATTCACTAGAAAGACATGTTATCCATGCATGAAGGTAATCCTCTAGTAAGGCTAACATAACTAAAAATCAAATGCATGCATAAAATAAATTTCTAGGGGTCCCACTAGAAAGACATGTTACCCATGCCTAAAGGTAGGTGGCTTCTCAGGAGTTTCAAAAAAGAAAAGCTACAATGAATAAACTTCTCCCTTGAACAAAATGCCAAGTGATGATATTCCTTACAATTGTGATAATCTTATGGTTGTGAATTTGAGAAGCGATACAATGCAATGTCACTAGATGTATTTTGGACTTGGTTTGAATCTTGGACAAAAATGCTAATGATTACTTTAACCACTAATAAAACACAAGAATTCATTAAGCCTATGGTAAGATACCTCATGCCCTAACTCTCTAGAATCCTTTTTATGATCCATCTCATCACACTGTATATTTAATTATAACTTGTGGTTTTATATAATGTAGAGTAATTTTTGCAACATGGTGATACTAATATGTGTGTTTTTCTAAATAGGCATGTGTTACATTCAACGCGTTGAGTGCCCAAGGATAATTTTAGGCATGGTTATACAAGGGTATTAAGGGCTAGAGCCTACATTGAGGAGGATCCACTTGTATAACTATTGTATCTTATACCTAGCAAGTAATTCCACATCATCTTATGCCCTCCACAACACTGAATGACTCAATAAAAAAATTTCTTAACATTTCCTAATCCATTTGAACAATAAACCTTCATTACCCATCTCTTATTTATCCAAAACACTTAATCAACTTTCCTTGCCCAAGATTTCTTCTTTATGAACTTTATACACCAAATTCTTGAAAATTGTGCATGATTAAAGGCCTAGGACCCTCTAGACATGCTTCGTATCTTCCCAACCTTCCATTTAACTTATTTTTCTTCAAAATTTGAAAGAAAACTTGAAATTTTTCATGGTGATATTGTAGCTATGATATCCACGCTCCTACAATATCATATGTACATTATATGATCTATGATATCACGCATATAAATTTAGTATATATCGTGTGGGGACCTAGAAAAAATTTTCATTTCTTATTTTCTACGAAAGTGAGATTTTTCCATTTTTCTTTCATGCAAAGAGCTCTAACACCCTCACTTTTGATGCTTATAACTTAGCCCTTGTAGCTCTAATTTTCTAAATTCTTGCATCTTATTGATCATGGAGCTCTCAACTTAGTTGTGGGGGTGGGGGAAGGGGCAATTAGCATGATATAGCTAAAATTTGAGCCAAAAATTTCTAACATCCAAAAGATATTTTAAAGGGTAAGTATAAGAAAAATAATAAGAATTATATTATTTGTTAATTAAACCAAGGCCAAAAACACTTAAAATCCTATTAATGTACCATACCAACTATTTTAGACCATAAATAAGAGAAAAATTGATAAGTATGAAGGGTTATAAGGAAAATGACACCTAAGGGGGTTTCTTTTTAATATTTTTCTAACTCTATAATCATGATAAGCTAAGAACTTAATCTAGCTAAGGGTATGAGTAAGGAAAAGAGATATTACAAACTAGTATAAACACTTTAATAATTCCAAAACCTTTTAGATTGTAGATGGACCTAAAGAGACCACCAAAAGGTGGGCCCTTACAACAAGGAATTAAAAGACTAAGAGGCTAAGGAAGAGGCTACATAGGGGAACAAACCTCACAAGTAGAGCATGCAAAGCAAGAGGCTCAATCTTTTAGCATTCATCATTAATCTTCTACCATAGAGTAATTTCCCTAGGTGAAGGCAAAAGTTCCACAAGTACTAGAGTAAGGACAGTGCCTCACGCTATCACCTGAATGCCTCAAAGCTATTTAGGAGAAGTTTATCATGTCCATAGTGATTGTGGAACTTAACTTTGGTTCATTCATGGAGTTTTCCCTAGATGTTATCAAAACCCAACTCCTATCATCTCCCTTGTGGTACATGTTGACAACAAGTGGAGAATGGTACTTAGAAGAGACACTCCAATTTTGCAAAAATAAATAAGTAGATGCTACAGTGAAGATCGAAGGAGTCTCAGTGTCTTATTAAGTAAAGACAATTGTTGAAGCCCTTAATCTGCCCAATGAAGGGATAAGCATGGCACAACTCTCCATTAGATCTGATAGAGATGCAAGAAAACTATGGTTGTAATGAGCATATGGTAAATATGACAAGGATTACAGTGAACTTACCCCTAAAAGAGAAAATTGGTACATATCACCTATATCCTGCTAAAAGGCTCAATCGAATTTCAACATGTGGCTAGAGGAAGCATCATTTTGATGGGGAAATTCAATGCAAATATTTCCAATCTCTACCTCATGAAAATCCAAAGGTAGTTTGAGGATAAGAAGGTAGGAAAGCTAATATTTCCATTCCCTTGCCTTATCAGAAAGCTATGTAGATGAGTTGGAATCCTAAGGTACATCAATGATGTCCCTAAGAAAGCTCAGAATGCCTCATATGCAAAGAAGCTTAAACTGGTGCCTTCGAAGAAGGATCAAGTGGAAAAACCAACAAGTAGTGAGGAAATTGCAAGTAGCACACTTACCAGTAGTGTTGCAGCTATTGGTCAGTAACAACAAGCTAGGCCTAGCAGTCAATAATAGATTGAGTAGTAACAATAGTAACAACAACAACAACAATAAGTTTCACCATCACCTCCACAAGACTACAAACCATCAATGAGCCATTTACAACAAATTTTTGAAACTATTAGTTGGTGAACAAAGGAAGGGCCAACTAAAGCAGGTTCATGCCATAATTAAATCACCTTCAATGCACTGGATCTAGATATTATGCAAAGATAAATTTATTTTCTAGAAAAATAAGAAAACTAGATATCTTCAATTAAAGTATTTGAAGATTATAATAGGGTTCACACAACCCACAAGCATCCAAAAGCTATCATACTCAAATGATATTGCAAATCATGAGGCTCTACAATCACACAATGATTGTTCTCAATGCAAGACACAATCAAGAGAAATTTCTTCCACAACCTAATATTGAGATCTCAACTCACAAGTGAGATACAAGAGAATAGAACACATAGGTCAACACACTACAAGCTAATCTTGGAGTTGTAATCACCTATTGCACTCATCCAATGTTCTCACCTAATCTCTCTTGCCCAATTCTCCTTGCATACAAACTTTCCTCCTCTTCATAAATGAAGGCATACATAATTATATAGATCCAAAACCCTAGGAAGCTTTCTATTTTCCTTCCTAGATGTTTTCCACATGGATCTAGAGTCTTTTGGATGTTTTCCAATTGATACACCATGTCAAAGCTTTCCTTCTTTGACAGCATAGATGTCTCTAGTATCATGTAGATGTCTCTTGTGAGAGCTCTATTTTTGGGAGAGAAATCTACTATTTTTGAGAGATGTCTTCTCTATACTAGAGATGTTTACACTTCAAGGGAGATGTCTTTGAGGAGATGTCTATCTTTCTAAGGAGACATCTTCTATGAAATCTCTAATCTTAAGAGAGACATCTACTATTTTTAGGAGACATCTTCACTTTAGGAAAGATGTCTCTACAAAGACGTCTATCCTAAAGATGCCAAAAATAAAAATGTTTTCTTTTATGTTGAAAGACTTTGAATGCCTTCCAAAAAGTCCCCATAGATCCTAAAACATCCTAAACGCATCAATATAAGCCAAAAACACCTCCAAACATGCCAAAACATCCAAGAATATTCATCATAAAATTCAACATAAAAACACACACAAAAATGGAACACATGTATCCAGGTCTCTCCAAGTCTGAAAACTTGCAAAAATAACTTGTAGGATAAGCACAAGGGAATCAAAAAATATTTTTCTACAATAGCTCTCCCACCCTTCAAAAAGTGAACTCATGTGAACAAGGGAGTAAGGGTAAAAGTAATCTCCCACTCAACAAGTTTGTTCTCATGGACCCATACAACAACACTAGTGGATTGATCCTCCAAATGGATTAAATATTCATGATTCTTGACTCCCCAAGTGCTAGAAGCTTCCCTTCACTTGAATATGATTACCTTCTTATCCATTGAAGGCTTGGACTGATCAATAGCCCCTCATCGATGCTTTCCTATATGGTCTCCTCATTAGCTAGTCCATGATAGTGCATAAGATCTAAAACATTAAACATATAATACATAAAAATATCATTTGGTAAATTAATCTCAAAAGCATTATCATTTTCTTTAGCCTTGATTTTGAATGTCCCAATCTTCTTAGCTTTCAATTTGGACAAGTTAATACCTCTTAACTACTTCTTATTCAAGTGCATCCAAACCAAGTCACCGATAGCAAAATTAGACTTCTACTTTTCCTCATTCCTCTTGAGGGATTTCTCTTCAACCTTGTTCTTAAGATTTTATTTTAATTATGCATGGAGATCCCTCATCTCTTGTACAATATCAACACTAAATTTAGCTTCACCATCAAAGCTCTTCAAAGTTTCGATCATCTTTGAACAAAACCCATAATTCACCTCAAATGGGCCTTTGCCAATTGCAACATGAAAAGAATTATTATATAAAATTTCAGCATGACACAACAAGTTTTCGCACTTGTTTGGATGTCCATCACATAAACTTTTCAATATGTCTAGTAAGGATTTATTCACCACTTTTGTTCGACCATTAGATTGTGGATGATATGCACTAGAAAAATTCAACTTTGTCCCTAAAATATTTCAAAGGGGACTCCAAAAATGACTTTTGAACTTGGAGTCTCTATCACTAACAATATTCAAAGGAATACCATGCAACTTCACAACATGTTGAAAAAATAAATTTGCAACATGAGAGGCATCACTCACCTTCTTGCATGGAATAAAATGTGCCATCTTGGAGAACCTAACCACCACAAGAAAAATTGCATTGTTTCCACTCTTGATATTCAAAATACCACTCACAAATACCATTGACACACTTTCCCATGGACCTTTGGGAATTGGAAAACACATATAGTGTCCATCCACACCTTTACCTAGTTTGCACTTCTTACATGTCAAGTACTTCTTCATAAATTTTAAGACTTCTATTAACATACCAAGCCAAAAATAGTGCCTACCCATAAGTTTCAATGTTTTATCATTGCCCATGTAACCTTCCATGCCACTACAATGCTTTTAAAACAAAATTATTTTTCTAAAATAGTAATTAGGAACACATACCTTTCCATTCTTAAATAATAGTTCATCCTGAATATGATAGTTCCTTCATTGGTCTATCCTATTCATCAAAAGCTCTTTGAGGCTTCTCTAAACCTACCCAAAATCAACATCATGCTCATATAAAGAAGCAAAATCATCCATACCTTCCACATGAGGTACATTGAAATTTACCACATGCACCCTAGATAATGCATCAACTACCACATTGGCTTTTTCACTTAAGTGCTTCAACACAAAATTGAACTCCTATAACTATGCAATCCACTTCATGTGATTTGCACTCAACTTCTTTTATGAGTTTAGAAATTTAAGTGCTTTGTGGTCCATCATCAAAGTCAATTCTTTAGGTAATAAGTAATGCCTCCAATGCTTGATTACTTAAATAATAATGTACAACTCCTTCTCATATACGCTATATTTTTTCCTTGACTCATTCAATTTTTTGGAAAATAAAGCAACAAGCCTACCTTCTTTTGAAAGAAACCCACCAATGGCAAGTCCTTTTGCATCCACCTCCACATGAAAAAGCTTTTGAAAATCTAGAATTGCAAGCACTGGTTCACCGATAATCTTTTCTTTCAAAAATTCAAACTCCCTTGGGTTTTTTTATTCCACCTAAATTCTTTATTTTTCTTCTATAAAGAAAACCTATTCAATGAAATATCACTAAAATTTTTTATGAATTTTCTATAAAAACCTGCTAAATTAAGGAATGATCTTACCTCCTCAACATTCTTAGGAGTTGGCCAATCCCTTATAGCCTTCACCTTGGTAGCTTCCATTCAAATTTGATTTTTAGAAACCACATGCCCTAAATATCTAATTTTCCTCTTGAAGAAATGGCTTTTCTTCATATTGATCACTAATTGTGCCTCCTCCAACTTAAGTCACACCCTTCTTAAGTGATCCAAGTACTCTTCCTCATTAGATCTATACATCAAAATATTGTCAAAAAAGACAATATGACACTTACCAATAAATTCCTTTAGTATATCATACATCAACCTCATGAATGTAGTAAGTGCATTCATGAGCCCAAATGGTATCACCAACCCCTCAAACAATCCATCAAGTGTTTTGAAATCTGTCTTCCAGTCATTACCAAGCCTATTTCTAATTTGATGGCACCCACTCTTCAAATAAATTTTGCTAAAAATTTCAGCATTGGTAAGGACATCAAGGATATCATCCATCCTTGAAATAGGTAACCTATACCTCACTATTATCCTATTCATTGACCTAGAATCAATGCACATCCTCCATTCATCACTATCCTTCTTTGGCTCTAGGACTGTTGGAAATGCACAAGGTGAAATGGATTTCCTCACAAAACCTTTTTCAAGTAACCCCTCTACTTGCCTTTGCAATTCAGCCCTCTAATTTGGCGTCATTTGGTAAGCTCTCTCATTTGGAAATGTAGCAATAGGAATGAAGTCAATCTGATGTTGTACATTTCTCATCAGTGGTAGTTCTTGAAATTCCTCCTTAAATACCTTGGGAAATTTCTCCTTCAAGCCTGGCACACATGTAGGAAGTTGAACTTACACATCATCATGATTAATAGCAACTATTGTCATAACAACAAAACCAAAACCAGTTTTATCATGTTCCTTAATATACTCCCTCTCTCCTAGAAGGATTAAGGAAGCATTAAGTGAGCTTGTTGGCTCACTTATTCAGTTGTCATAGGAATCAAATCATGAACTCCATCAAGTCTACCAACACTCCACATATTTCTTACTTCATCAAATTGAAAATCATTGTTAAAATTCCAAGGTCTACGAAGAATTACATCAACACAATCTATTGGAAGCACATCATACCTCACAACATCATGAAAAGTTCTAATTTTAAATTTCAAAGAACATTGTTCCCTTACCTCTTGGGAAAAATATTTAGATAACCAATGTATCTTATAGGCTCATCGATGAGGATGAGTTACCAAACCTAATTTAGTAACTATCTTAGAATAAATAACATTTTCTTGGGCTCCCCCATTAATTAAAATATGAATCCATTCCCCACTAACCAAACAACTAGCCCTAATATGAAACAACAGTTCCTATTAGGATGATCTCCTCTATTCACATTCCCCGTGAATGCATAAGAATTTAATTTAGAAACATCCTTAATTTTTTAAGCATTATGATTACCTCTCTAAAGAGCTTGGCTTGATGTCTCTTCCAGCTCTATGGTTTACACATCTTTGCCCTTGGCTGCCTTATCAAGCGAACATTCCCATTGCTTATGTTCCTATTCTTCACACTTGAAGCACTAAAATTTTGATGAGCTACTACCTTGACCCTTGCCTCCCTTACTTAGATCCTTCCTAGTTTTACCCTTCTCATCACCTCCTTCAGTCTTCTTATCTTGGCTACCCTCCCTATCTCTAGATTTGGAATTGGATCCCTTATCATATCTAGATCCCTTCTACTTACCCTTAGAAGTTTATTTGCTTTGGTTTCCAAACCCACCTAATTTCCTCTTAGCTTTGAACACCAAACCATAACCTCATTAAGGGTTTGTGGCTTAGAAAAGGACAACTCTTGTTGGTATGTCATTTTGAGACTTCCTAAGAAGATTGAAGCTTTTTTAGACTCTTCCCAATTTACCTTAGCTTAATGGAATTGATCACAAAATTTGATGTAGAATTCTTTGACATTCTTGTCACCTTACCTTAGTAATTTCAACTTCATTTTGTTTCTTGTCTCTAATGAGATTGTTCAAATTTCCTTTTCAACTTGTATTTCATCAGATCCCAATCTTTGATAAGTTGACCATTTCATCTTTCGTAATCTTAGGACTCCTTTTCCCACCATGTAGAAGACATACCTTCTAATTTAGATTCAAAAATAGATGCCCTCAAGTTATTTGATACCTCTTCCAATAGAAAATTATTCTCAAGTATCTTCAACCAACTTGCAAAAGCATTGGTGCCATCTATATCATTGAAAGTCTTCAACTCTACATATGGAAGTCTTGAAGCATTTTTTAACACTATAGCAAGGCTTTCCTCATCTTCATTGTCAAGGTTTCTTGAAGAAGTATTGAGCACCATCAAAGCCCTTGGAGTTATTATTTGAGAAATAGGATTTCCTCTAATGGTTTCCCACAGTTCCATAGCTAGATTGACCTTCCTCTTCATCTAATCCTTCTCCACATGGCTATGAAACTTCTTCATCTAAATGTACAAGATCTTCATCTCCATGTATCTAGATATGGCTAAGACTAGCTTGTTTATCCACCTTCACATTGATTCCATCCAATCAAGCAACCATCATCTAGAAGACCAACTTCATGCTCTCCATGTCATGATTCAAATCTTACACATATTTCTTATTTGTTGCTATCTGAAATTGACAAAATCATTAACCAAAATCCAAGCAGCAATAAAACTAGAATCCAATACCAATAACACTAGAGCAAGTTTACTCCATAATTAAATCATCTTCAATGTGCTGAATCTAGATATTATGCAAAAATAAATTTATTTGCTAAAAAATAAGAAATGTAGCTATCTTTAATTAAGTTATTCAAAGATTATAATAGGGTTCACAAAATCCAAAAGCATCCAAAAACCTATCATACTCAAATGATATTGCAAAGCATGAGGTCCTACATTCACACGATGGTTATTCTCAATGCAAGACACAATGAAGAGAAATCTCTTTCACAATCCAAGGCTAAGATATGATCTCGCAAGTGAGATACAATATCATATAACACATATATCAACACACCAAAAGCTGATCTTGGAGCTACAATCACTTATTGCAATCACCCAATGTGCTCACCCAATCTCTTTTGCCTAGTTCTCATTACATACAAACTCTCCTCCTCTCCATGGATGAAGGCATACATAATTATAGAGATCCAAAACCCTAGGAAGCTTTCTATTTGCCTCCCTAGATGTTTTCCACATGGATCTGGAGACTTTTGAATGTTTTTAAATATATACATCACATCAGAGCTTTTCTTCTTTTCCGACATAGATGTCTTTGGTATCATGTAGATGTCTCCTATGGGAGCTCTATTCTCAGGAGATACATCTACTATTTTTAAGAGATGTCTTCTTTGGACTAGAGGCATTTACACTTCAAGGGAGATGTCTTTGAGAAGACATCTTTTTTCTAAGGAGACATCTTCTATGAAAGCCCTACTCTTAGGAGAGATGTCTACTATTTTTGGCAAATGTCTTCTATATGGACTAGAGATTTCTTCACTTTATGAAAGATGTCTCTAGAAAGATGTCTTTCATTTTGCACATATGTTTATCCTAAAGGTTCCAAAAATAAAAATTCTTTTTTTGATGCTAAAAGCCTCCAAATTTCCTCCAACAAGTCCCCATAGATCCTGGAACCTCATAAACTCATTAAATAAGTCAAAAAACGTACAAACATTCCAAAATATCCATGAGTCTTCATAAAAAATTAAACATAAAATCACACAAAAGAATGAGACACACACATCCAGGTTTTCTCCAAGTGCAAGAACTTGTAAAAACAACTTGCAGGACAAGCACAAGGGAATTGGAAGAGGTGTTCCTACACCACAACCCTCTACAAAGTCATCAGTAGTATAGTATAACCCATAGTTTTCATAGATCTTGCTAGTGGACAAATCTCATTGCAATCAAGAGGAGGGAATTGGTCATAACAGATTTTCAAAAATGCTACATCATTCTAGGTGGTGCTAGAAATTGTAGAGGAAGCCATGGTTATGGTTATGTAGCACTAGGATGTAGTAGGAGTCGCAAAAGTGATCACTAATCATTTAAAAGAATCCTTTAATGTTCTTGTTGTACTACCAACATATCTTTATTAAGCCAAAGATTCTTAAATGTTAGTTGGTACCTTGATGACTCATGAGGATGTGCTTCATAAACTATTGTAGATGGGATAGGTCATGCAAAATATTTTCAACATCCCAAGTGATGTCATTGTAGTTTAGTCACAATTAATAGCCACCAAGAAGAAACTCGTCATGGTAGAAACTAGTGCAAAGCATGGCGAAAATGAAGTTCACAGATTACAAGAAGATCTTACAACCTTGAGGGCTGAAAGAAGAGATCCAACACAATTTTTTGTTCCTGAAAACTAGAACAATTTAGGTTTGATGATATTAATTACCTCATAGATTATAATATAAGGATGGAAAGAGAAAAGGAAAAGGCAGTGTGGGATGCCTTAGTGGCCAAAGCCCAAACTTACGCACATGCTAAGGCACTTACTACATTACAAGAGGAGAATAAATAGATAATTGTAGAAAATTCTCAATTGACCAATGTTGAATACTAAAAGAATGTCCTCAAAGAAAATATGTAGCAACTTCAAGAGAAAATTATATGGGTCAACCAAAACATGAGTAGCCTAGCATGAGAAAACAAAATCCTCTCAATGGAGGAGGTATGCACCATTTGATAGAAGTCTGCTATTGAAATAAGTGCATGCCAAAATGAAGCAAAGAGGCATGAAAGGCTCAAAGAACATTTCCACAGTCATGTGAACATGTACAAACAAATAAATGACAAAGAAATCTAGATCACTAAGGCCTAGATCAACTCAATTTTAACACAGCATCTAGACTAGTAGCCTATCTTGGATAGCTTAGCTAATGTACACCATGTCAAGATCAAAAACAAAGACCTAGAGATAGAGGACCTAATAGAATACATGAAGATAGCAAACCTACGATATGCTAACTTGGCCATGTTACTAACAAGTAGGCATAACAAAAGCTAGAACAACAAGTAGTGGCCATGTATACATTATACAAGAAGGAGTTTTCTAATTGGAAAGATACTTTGTAAAAGTTGTACATGGAAAATTTAGAACTAGAAGTGGTCAAGGTTAGCTATCAAGGCCAAAAGGATGTTGTAGCTAACCTAGCCAAACAAATTTCAAATTATTAGGAATTGTGCAAAGTGTCTAGAACATTTGAAGAACAATGAAGGTGGTTTACAATGTGATACATAAAAGCAAATCAAATGTTCTTATAGCTACCATGCCAATTGGACATGTCAACTCCATTAAACATTGGTCAATCAACATGGATAGTACATGATCCTAGAATAGCAAAAAAAAATCTTCAGGCACTACTTAACATATACAAATTTTAGAAGCCTAATGATAAAGGGAAGCAGCCAATGGAAGAGCCACCATCACTAGGCACCACTTAGGCTACATTGAGCTCATTTAGTTTTGTCTTATTTTGTTGTTTTCATAAACTTATGTAATTTTTGTAAAATGACACCACTACAACATTTAGAAACATGTAAATAGTTCATCGATCATGTATAGTTAAATATACCTTCCAATTTTGTAAGGGACATTATCCTCATTTTTTTAAACTTGAGGATGAGTTTCTAGTTAGACGTGGGGGTATGATAAAGTCAAATTTTAAAACATAACGATATTACATAATGATGTTATTTATATGATATCGTAGTCCATGCTACATCATCATTCATGTGATATCTCAAGATGTGTGCAACCCTATAAATCTATTAGATAATTTTTTCATGCAAAAACATGGTAGTCTAGGTAGGATGAGACATCAAGGCATGAGGAACCACCCTCAATATGCATAACACAAGGCATATGTCTTGGGTCTTTTTGTAAATACTTGTGAAAGTTTTTGTAAGGACAATGTGCCCAAGTTTTTATATCTATGAAAGTTTTATAACACTCAAATAAATTTTGTAATGCTTTACTCTAGTTAGCCAAGTTAGTCA
>MNCI01001204.1:0-19279 GCA_015680685.1 Gnetum montanum
TTCGAAGATGCATCCTTGTTGTCCAAGTGGATGGTTTGATCAAATACATTGATGCGAAGTCACTGGAAGCGGTTGGTTTGAGGCCTGAGTTGGAATGAGATTCGCCAAGTCACATTCATCATGAAACCCACATGGGGCTGTACACCACCTTGTTTTTGGGATTCCACTCCACTTCTCTTCTTCCCATCCTTCTCTCTATTGTTCACCTCATTGCCGGTTGTGTCATTGTATATACTTTGGTTGACGCTTTGTTTTCTTTTTGGTAAATTCTTACGGTTAAGACTTTAACTCTTGTTCCAAAGGACATTCCCAGAGCCCACGGACTCTTTGAATGTGGGAGTATCAGGGCATGAAGGGCATGAGCCTACTTTGGGGAGGACCCACTGACATTCCTATTTGGACCATTAGTTAACTTCTTTACCTTAACATTTTGCAATTAATTAACATTTTTTGTTCATTTCCATCATGACATCCCCTTCACCGATGCCATAGTTGTCCCTTTTTACCTATCTTTCCTACTCCTTTTCATTCTCCATTCTAACGCTACCGGAGGTTCGCGATTAGTCATGGGGGCACGGGGCCTGATTTTTTGATTTTTATCCTAAGCCCCGGATTTTTTCATTTTTTCTTCCTAACCCCTACACCTTCGGTAGCCATCATCTACATTTTCCCGGATCCATATTAGCCATACCACAACTTAGCCAAGGAACTGGTGGTCACAATATCATAGAAAATTAAAATACGACCACTAAGATACATAGAAATACAAGTTATAGTTGCAACTTATTCCATATATATATATCCCTTTTATTTTGCTTCTTCAAAATGAGATGTCAAGTCTTCTAAGTGATGTATAGAGAAGTTACAATTTCAAAATATCTCACCTAACTTTTCTCCCAAGTAACTTGTCCAACCAATAGGAGATTACTTGCTAAAATATCCTAGCTAACTTTTCTCCCAAGTTAGGAGGTTACAACTTATTTAATTAGGAAGGAGTTATTTAGGAAGTTATACATATAATTAGGAGAGATTTATGCTTTGGAAGTTATATCTATAATACAAATAGTTGTAGGTAGTAACTTATTTTGAACAATAATGTTTTTGGAGTCTTGAGATAATTTTTTAAAAAGGTAAGTTTATAATGGGGCTCCATACTTTAGTGCATACGGTATTGTGGATTATTTTAAATTTTTAAATTTTATTAATAAACTGCAGCATCAGCCCAAAATATCTCTGGACACTTGTCTTTGATGTGCCCCTGTGTCTTTGTCACCGTGTCCGTTGGACTAAGATGCGGTGTCGAATGCATCGGCATTGGGCCTATCTGTTATTTAGCGATGGCGTAACTGATTTTTGGAAGTTGCAGGGACGAGCTGGAAATGCACCTTCTTGCTGTCTACCCTTTGTTCTCTGCCTGTTATTCTCTATTCGTTGTTTTCCACAGTGCAACTGTAGACGCGCAGAACAGAACACCGAAAAACGCAGGTTCCGATTTGGGGGTTTTCCATGCATGTCGCGACCGTGTGTTATATTGGTGCCGCTGCCGTCGTTGCAGCCCTCCCCGTGCGCGATAGAGACCGCTACCTGTCTTCTTTATTTCGGAGGTCCCGCGCACGCCCAAAGCTCCACACAGTTTTGAAGTTCTTGAACGTTTTCCCGAGCGAGGAGGACTTTGCTTTTGCTCTTGCTTTTGTCGCATCGTCTGCGCCTTCGAACTTCGTCTGCGTTTTCACGATTTCTAGCAATAACTCGCCTTCTTCTTGGGCAGGGTTAGGGTTTACGCAAGAGGCAGAGGAGAAGCTCTCGAAATTATGTTCATGTTTTCTGCAACTAACACAACCTCCAATATCAAGCTCTGCGATGTGTCGTCTGTAGGTCAGTCAATTTTGTCGCCAATCTTTGTCGTGGCAATGGTGAGGTGCAGATCCCTCGCAGTCGCGTTCCATTTTCGTGAAAATGCAGGCACTGCTGGAGACAAAAATTGAATTGCAGACGCCCAAATCTGGGATGAACCCTACTGCTACTGCTCCTGCTCTTGCAACTGTAATATAGCAAGAAACCTTCCAACCACTACCAGCTTCGTGTTTTGCAGTATAAAGATTTAAATTTTGGACTTTAGCACCAATGTATGTGCCTAGATAAGTTAAGGTTTGGTAGTGTTCAATGATTCTAGGCTCATTTTTGTCCAAAATGCCAACAACCTTTGAATATAACTTTGATAACTTTTGTAAGTCATTGAAAATGAAGCAAGAGGCTTACCAAAATAATACCCATGAGTATTAGTTTTTCAAACCAGGAGTCTTACTGTTCCATAGAATGGCCAAATGTGCCAACACTTTCTCCACCTAAGTACCTCAAAGACTTGCATATCCTACAATATTAACTTCAATCCATCCATCATTCCATCTAACACCCTACCAACCAATTTCATCCACTCTCACACCTTCTCTTCAAATCAATCACTTTCAATTAGGATTTGAAATGCTAGAAAGCCTTTGATGCCATTAAACATGTACTTACAAACCTTTCATTCTTCATTTGCCTCAATTTGATCTTTCATTCTACCTATATCTTTGCAAATTTAAACATTCCATCATAACCATGCTTTGCCAATGGTGCAAAGATAAAGTTAATCCTTCCATCTACTATATCTATCATGCATTCTTAAATTGTAAAATAAGATACATAGGCCTAGAGAAATCTTACCATGATCTCATCTTTACACTTAAGAAGTGGAGACATTGTCTATTAGGGTCAAAGTTTGATGTTATATTTCATGACAATGTCTTACATTCAATTACTTCCAATATATACGATAACAACCGCATGGCTAAATGGAAAACCATTTTCACCAAGTTTGATTTTGTAGATCTCTCACAACACCCTATCAAAGTTCAAGCCATTGTAGATCTTCTTGCTTCTATGTCATTCTTGGAGCCCTCCACTAAGATCATACCACCCCTTCCTGAGAAACTAGATCTAGTTGAATAAACACAGTATCCCATTATAGCACCAACATGTGATAAATTTAGCCCATTACTTATACTTTAATGATGTTCATACAACTTAAGGCTCTAATGTAGCTTGAGTCCTCAACTATGATGATGAAGATCCAATTTACCAAACATATAAATTAATATTTTCTTACATAAATCACATAGCCAAATACAAAGGTCTTACTCAATGATTACTTTTAGCTATTTAACTAGGTGAGGAGAATTTTCATCCATAGTGATTCTCAATTGGTAATTTGACAAGTCAATGATGAGTACACTTATAAAGTTGAACATCTATAACCTTATCTTAATCTAGCGAAGAGGATCATATTATAATTTTATGAATGTCTTCTAGCACACATCAACCATTCTAAAAACATGCTTTAAATTCCTTGTCACTTCTTTCAGATCCTATCTTTCTCAAAGATCTTTAATCTCACTCTACTCAAGATACACCAGTCACACTTATCAATACATAATGCATTAGATTTTCCAACCTAAAATAAGATAAACAATATCAAGATATCATGCAATATTTTCAAACTAACAAGACTTCTGAACATCTTTTCTTATCTCAAAAGGATGCTCTTTGCAAGCATTCTAAATACTACCATATTATTAATCATGATATTCTATGTCATGTCTTCACATTGGGTGTTCTTCTATGCTTTCTATGTTGAGATGAGGCTCAAAGAGTCTTAGAATAAGTATATTTGGGTATATGTGATGACCATTTAGGATCTCACTCTCTCATATCTTGTATCATCCTGATAGGTTATTGTTGGTAATCATTTGGGACTAGACAACAAACTTGCAATGGCCTCCAGGTCTCATGACCTTGGGAAGTCATGGGATTTAAGGTGTTTATCAAATAGGGTTTGGGTGCTTGCTAGTCTCTAGCGACACCAAGGCCCAGCTACCTCCCAATAGACTTAACAATTATGAAACATACTAAACATGAGTATGTGTTTTGTTGTTGCAAATGTTCAAATGGTTGGGTTGTGTATGAAACTATAATCAACTATCATAAAAGAGACTTAGCTATCTTTGTCAAATACTATGAGTTGTTGGAGATTCTTATTTTGTTCAATCACTTAGTCTATATGGTTCCTATAGTACAATACTTGTAACAAATAAAAATTTGCAAAAAAATTTAAGCATAATTCTACCAATCTATCCATAATTTTTCCTAAAGAGAAAGATCCACAAGAAAACTAGAAATTGAGCAAGATTACATGAAATCTCAAATATTTACGCAAGATAAATTGATACAAGGAAACACTTCGTAATAAAGTGATTTCTAATTCAATAACTATGAATTGTCAAAACTTTTTGAGCTTAACAAGAAATTTTTTAAAGACAATCTTATTATACTACAAAAAATCACTGCATAAACAACAAAGTACAAGTCTCTATTTTGGCTACTTAATAGTTTTCAAAGATTGTATTCAACAGAGCTTTCAAAAAATTTGACAATTTTTGGATTGAAATACCAAGGCAATACACTTTAAAAATAAAGAAGCTATTTCAGTCATTTCAAAATACCAAAGATTTTCCTAGATTCTCTATGCTCAAAACAAGCAAATTCATTAAGACATTACTATTAAATTACTCTTGAGGATTTTCAACAACATAAGCTCTTCCATGGAAAATATTAATAGAAGTCCGATATATTCTAACATATTGTAACTTCCATATATATATATTAATTCTTAAATCCCCTTAGAAAATAAAATTGTAATTCATAAATTCATCACTTAAACTAAATAAAACCTTCTTTCAATGTTAAAAAATGACCATGTATATGGTAACATGAACAATGTTGTAAAAAATAATATTATGTGGCCTTTAGGATTCATGTATTGTTGTGTTGCATTGATGTGTTACCTTACAAAGGCCTACACAATCTCTACAGCTTTCATGCCAGAAGCTACATGTTCTTGGCTCTACATTGTAGTGCTATTCGTGGCCGCTGCCTATTCACCTTGGCTACCTCTTTTTCCATCCACGCACCTGAATCTTGAGCCATTAGAGTCTCACGACTTTGCCTCTATGTTAGTCATTGCAAAATTTCCATCTAAATTTGTGTTGTTTATCATGAAGAAAGAGTCATGTTGTTGTTGCTCTGTTTCCCATCAATGGATGACCTCTTCCCACTGCACCATTAGTTTTCTCCTACTACTTTTGTAGTTGGCTTCTCTGCTACATCTTAGCAACAAACCTTGCTTTGTGTCTACCTGTCAAATCTTGGAGAATGAATAAGAATAATAAAACTCCTTCAGGCTAGTAGAACTACTCCTACTACTACTATGAAGCTACAACAAGGGCATTGGTGATGTCGATGCCCTAATGTCCTATTATTGATTACCATTCTGGGAATGTGAATAGAGCATGAGAACGTCCATGGTGCTTTTGTTTCATTTTCATTTCAAGATTATGAGCTTTCTTACTAATTTAAAGCATAGAAAATCATTTTTGTGATTTTTTTCTTGTTGTAGGTTCTTTGCACAATGGAGATTAGGGTTTTAACTCTATACAAGCAAGGGCATTTTCATATTGTTTACTTGTTTGGGCTCTACACATACGAACTCAATTTAGATGGAAATGACAAGTGTAGAACATGGATGTCCAATAGCATTCCTAGAATTATAAAATTAATTTTGATGACTAGATTAACAATCTATGTTGTTAATAGATTTGGTACTCAAGTTTTAAATTCTTGTTTTAGGCATAATGTATGTAATAATACTATGAATTTGTTTCTCCCTTTGGATGAAATTGATAACTATGAAAATCCAATATTGAAACTTTGATTTTTTTTATTCTCAAAGATTTATGCATTTTGTTGCACAGTCTTGTTTATATTAAACACTTCCAATTATATTTCCATGGATGCATTTGATAGCATCATTGTAACTGTTCATATTAATATATTGTGTAAAATACAATAGCTATTGCAATTGTTCAAAGAAATAAACTTTGTACTTTCCATTATTTTACTTTGTATTTTAGTTGCATACTGTAACCTTTATATAAGTTCCATTTTCACAGATCATACCCCTTGTTTCTCATTGCATTATTGCACAATTTATTCTCTTAAACTTTGCCTTTAATTTCTCAGCAAAATAGACCGATTTTACATGTCAAATACCTTTGTATTGTGATGGTCACTGAGAAAAATCTCCATTATACTCATGGTTGCATATACATTAATTTATGAAGTGTTAACCAAGTTGATAATAACTGATTATCCATTCCAGTGTATATTACGTTCTTTCTATCAACCTTATCTAGAGTATACTCATTCCACTCATGACATGATTAACTAGTCTCATAATTCATCCTCCTTGAATTTTAGAAACCTAGGTATCCAACTTATTACGATTATTCCAATGTGTTAGAATAATTTCAATAAAATACGAAAGTTGTTATAATTTGCTCCATCATATGGTGTAAATGTGCTAACATTTCTCACATACCCCCTCCCCCAAACCCGCCACCCACCTACCCCCCTCCCCTCCTTTTTACATCTTAGCTATGAAACATAGACTTTATTGGCAACATTTCTTTTTACATAGAAAAATGAAATCTTTTTCTAAGGAAAAATTTCATCAAACTTAAGGTTTGATGAAATAAAAACCTCATTCCTATTAAAACTTAGAAAACAATACAAACATAATCTCATATAAACTATTTTGTAGGTGAAAAGGAATAGTTAAACTAACTCTTTTAGGAATTCTCATATCATGAACCCTCTCATATGCAATCTCTATAGTGATGAATGCTCTTCTTTTCTCTTCTTGCCTAGTTGAAGCCTTGTCTTCAACAACTATCTTTGCTTCTTCTACATCTAGCTCCTTAGTTGCTAAATTTTGAGGTTCTTCCCAACTAGCTGCTTTTTTGTCTTAGGACATGAAAGCCTCTCCCCAAGAATCATCTTTACTAAACTCTCTTTGATATTCAGCTTGGGAGGTACATTCATGAAAGCTACCCTAAACATTGGAATGTATAGAAAGTTCACCAGTGAGAAATCTAAACTTATATGAAAGACAAAATAGGAAAGGGTTTTCACTAGATGTTCCATGGGTTGTTGCCTTACAATAAGCTTAAGAAATGCTCTGAACAGCATCGCATAACATATTGAATAAAAGGCCTTCTTATTACTCTTTTTCCAAGAATCATTTTTCTACTTCATACTTAAGCACTTTACTTACCTTCGCACTTAAACTTTGAATTGAAAATTGATTCAATTCTAAGCAATCCACATTTGTTTTTATAGTGTAAGGAAATTTTGAAATTTCCACCAATTTCACTAACCAACTTTGCCACTTTGCCAAAATTAATTATCTTTCCATCATTAAATGGTAGGCTAATTTGAATTCCACTATTTGGTTGTTGAAATTAATTCACCACTAAGTAGTTATCTAACCATCACTCCCACATACTGATCACAAGTAATGATTAATTAGGATAATATAAATTTAATAATTAAATTAACACTTTAACGTGTCTTTAAATTAATAATATAAATAAAATATTTTTAAACTAATACTTTAACGTGTACATGTTTTTATAATATTACATAGACTNCGTTAAAAGTTCTTTTCAAATCTTTTCTATCAAACCACCTTTTAACTTGAGAAGAATTCTTTAATAAATTATCTCNTAAGTCTCTCTTTATATATGTTATTTATTATATATATTACCAAAAGTGTATTACTTACTACTATGTATACTAAATATTTTTATAGTTACCTACATACATACATTACTATATATATATATATATATATATATAAAAGTTATGGGCAATTGTCCAAAATAATGTTTTATGTATAAAAAATTAGACAGAAACTGCAATTCTATCCCATCTAACGTTGATAACTTGTAAGTGTCTTCTGATAATTGTTTCTTGATCTGAAATGGACCAATCCATATTGCTAAAAACTTATTTGGCTTCTTCATATTCCATAATAATACTATATCACCAACTTTAAAAGTTATTTTCAAAGCTTTTCTATCAAACCACCTTTTAACTTGAGAAGAATTCTTTAATAAATTATCTCTAGCTTTATCCTTTTTAGCTTCTCTTTTGATGAGAAAGGTCATGAAACTTCTATCTCTATCGATTTTCTCACTATAATTTTATATAAAATATGAGTTTGAACTTATAATCTCGTTCATAATTCTTGTGAGTAAACTATAGACTAAGTTATAAGCTAAAGTTCCAATAGCCTTCTTAAATCCAATATGATTAGTCCATAATGTAGATTGTAAGTAATCAATCCAATTTCCTAGATTTCTATCCATCAACTTCTTAATGTAGAAAATAATCTTATTATTTTTAGATTCAACTAAGCCATTCCCTTGAGGATAATAATTCGATGAGGAAAATAGAAAGATAGATTTTTCCAATGCCCATGTTTTAAACTCTTTAGATTGAAAAGTGGCTCCATTACTAGATACCAGTACCTCAAGCAGACAAAAAAAATTTAAATTTTCATCTTCCAAGAACTTAATCACATCTGATGATGAACTTTTCCTTAGATCCTTTACTTTGAGCCATTTAATAAAGTAATTAGTAGTTGTAAGAATAAACTTATGTCTTGCTCTCGAAGGAGTAATTGTACATATAAAATCTAAGCCCCATTGTTGAAATGGTCTATTTGCAATTATCGATATGAAGGAGGCTTTTTTTTTCTTTTTTCTTTTTTTGATTTTTCATCCATGAATTTGACATTTGTAACATCTTTGAATTTTTAAACTAATATCTTGATACATGTAAGTAATAAAAACCATAATGGAGTATATGTTGCATAGTGGACTTAGGAGATTCAGAAAATAAATCAGAATGGTCATGGAATTGTTCTAGGATAGGACCAATTTGATCATTGTGAACACATTCCAACAAAACCCCTCTAAAATCCTTTATGTATAAAATTTCATATTTCACCATAAACTTCTTCGTTCTTTTGAAGAAAGCTCTCTTTTGACTTGCAGTTAAGTTATTTGGAACCTTTCATGTATCTAGGAATTCTAGAATCTCATCATACCAATTTCCTGCATGAGTCTTCAACACACATACTTCATCTTTTCTAGCCATTAACTTGGCTAATCCCATTTATTTAATGGTTTTTCATATTTCTAATGAAAATCTGAAACCTTGAAGCTTTATGAGCCACTTTCCCCTCTTCAATCCAATTTCATTTTATGCTAAGAATTGTTTGACTTCAGGGTCAATTAGCATAATGTGAACTAATGAGCTTTCCAAATAATACTTGAAATGCTGAAGTGTCTTAATAACTATGAATTTTTATTTCTCTAAGTTTGAATAATTTAATTTTGAACCTTTTAATTGATATCCAAAAAATCCAATCAATTCATCTTGACCTTCATCGTTTTGAGTTAAAATAGTAGCAACTAAATCATTTGAAGCAAAAGCATATAACCAGAAGTCTTCTTTCAATTTTGGCATTACCAACTATGGAGCTTCTTGAATGGCTTTCTTAATTTCTAATAAAGCTTTTTTTGATTTTGCTATTTTCTCTACTAGAACATCTTTCTTTAGCATATGCATAAAAGATTTAGAAATTTCAATGAATCCAGGGATAAATTTCTTAACAAAATTTATCTTCCCAAAGAATGATCTAAGAGACTTTTTACTTGTGGGATGTTCAATATTCTGTACTACTTAAATTTAGGAGTTATCTATAAAATTCCTTGTTTACAAATTACATGACCTAGTAAACTTCTAGATTTAACCCCAAAGATGCATTTCTTAGGATTTAATGAAATACCATACTCATGACATTTGTCAAAAACTTGTTAAAGATGACTAATATCATCTTCCTTCCTTTTTCAAAAGACAATGATATCATCTAAATAAACCACAACAAACTTTCCTATCAAACCCTTAATGGCTAAATCCATTGCTCTTTAAAAAGTAGCTCTAGCATGTGATAATCCAAATGTCTTTATTTAGTAAGTGAAAGTTCCCCATTTGGTAATAAATGATGTTTTATTTCTATCACTCTTATCTACCATGATTTGATTATAACTTGAAAAAACCATCTAGGAAAGAATATATTTAACAACCTAATACTTTGATCAACATCACATCAATTCTAGGAAGTGAGTATTTATCTTTTTTAAAGGCTTCATTTAAATTTTTGAAGTCCACACAAAGTCTACTATCACCATTCTTCTTTGTTACAGACACAAGGTTAGCAAGCCATGTCAAATATCAAACAGGATATATAATTTGGGCTTGTAATAACTTCTTAATCTTAGCTTCCATTGTTGGCTCAAATGATGGATTAAATTTCCTTTTTTTTTTTGATAAACTATCTTGCAACTTTCTATTAAAGGGATTTTATGTGTCATCACATTTGGTCTAAAAGTTTTAAGATCATCATAAGACTAAGCAAAATTTTCTAAATTATTTTTTAGGAGTAATAATAGATTTTTCATAAAAACTAAATCTTTTTCCTTTGTGAAATTTAACATAGTTGGCATCTCAATGGATTCAAAATTCACTACTTCATAAGCCTGATCATCTAGATTTTGTATTTCTTTTCTAATAAGCAAATTTTTGCTAAACTCATGTTCATAATCAATCACCCTTTTGGGAATGGAATTTGTCTTAAACCTTGATGTTGTTTCAAGTATGATTTAACTTTTGAATTATTTTTTATTTCTGACAAGTCTAAGTAATTTATCATCGTCTTCAAATACTTGTAAATGCTTTATGTTATCTGATACTGATGGCTGATGTTCATTCTCAATCATTACACCTTCATAACTTTCTATCCTTTTCACATATAATGATGAAGCTGCTTTTGCCAAGTCATTTGCTATATAATTATCCTTTCTACCTATATGCTTTGTTTGATAGTGATGAAACTGATCCAATATTTTATAGACAAACTATTTATAAGATAGCAAGAATGAGTGCTTTGCTACACAATTATCTTTAATCTATTCACAAACTAATCTTGAGTTTTCTTTTATGGTGATTACCTTGATTCCTTTTTCCAATGTTGTTTTAATTCCAATACGTAGAGCTTCATAATCGACCTTGTTGTTACCACAAGGAAAAGATAGATAAATTTCCTTGAATATTTTTGGGAAATCATCTTTTACTAGAACTATTCTGGCTCCTGCACCTTTGGAATTATAATGACCATCAAAGTATAGTTTCAATTTGCTCTCATGTTGAGATTCTTCTTTTTTTAGATTATCAAGTTTTTGAAGCATGCAAATTTTGGTTTTAAAAGCTCTTATTTCAACAAATTTATTCTTTCCATTTGAAGTAATGTTTTTGTTCACCAAAGGCTCACTATAAATGTATATTTGATGCAGATCTCCTTTCCAAGGTAGCCACATATGTGAGTAATCTATTGATATGTAACCTAAGAAATTATTACTCCAACTTCTACTCAACAAAAGATTATGTGATTCTACTATATCTACTACTTGAATAGTTACTCTACTTTTGATATGGGGTTCAAAAGTGATTTCTAATAGAACATTTGGTAATTGATCCATGATTTTCACTCTACTTTTGTCCACTTGAACAATCCTTTTATTTGATATTTTAGGAATCAAACCAAGTTTATTGCATATAGATAACAACATAATAGTGGATGTAGCTCTAGAATCAACTAAACAATTATGAAGATACTTGTCCTTTAACTTCATTATCAAAAGAAAAGGAGGAGCTTCCCTATTAGGAGTACAATCAAAACTAGCTTTTGTTTTCTCATCATTGTTGGATACATAGCTTGAATCTGACTCTCCAACTCTCTTTTTACCTTTGATGAACTCTTTTGAACAACTACCCACAACTTAAATCTATATGTGTGTCTATATATGTATGTATGTATGTATGTATGTAGTATAGCAATGTATACATATGTGTAGGTAACTTTAATAATATTTGATATACCTAGTGGTAAATAATAAACTTTTATATATAGAATTTAATATATATATATATATAGTACCATATTTAACAAATATTATAGACCTATTTCATGTTTAACCTTAACATATATATCCTATAAGTATTCTTAGGTGAGTTTATACAATATTTTTTAAAAATGTATAAGTTGGAGTACTAGTTTAAATAATATTTACTTTAAAGTGTTAGTTAAAATATTTAATTTATATTATCTCAAGTAATCATTACATTTCATGTGTGTAAGTGGGAGTGATGGTTAGATAATTACTTAATGGTGAATTAATTTCAACAGCCAAATAGTGAAATTCAAATTGTCCTACCGTATAATGATGGAAAGATAATTAATTTTGGCAAAGTGGAAAAGTTGGTTAGTGAAATTGGTGGGAATTTCAAACTTTCTTTACACTATAAAAGGGATATGGATTGCTTAGGATTGCATCATTTCTCAATTGAAGACTTAAGTGGAGAAAGCAAGTGAAGTGTTTAAGTATGAGGAAGAAGATGGTTCTTGGAAATAGGGAAATAAGAAGGCCATTTATCCCATATGTCATGGGATGTTGTCTAGAACATGTGTTGAGAGCCTATTGTAAGACAACCACCTATGGAGCATCAAGTGGATGCCCTTTTCATACTTTGGCTTTCAAATGAGTTTATATTTCTCACTGGTGGACTTTCCATGCATTCCAATGTTTGGGATAGCTTCCATCAATGCACCATTGAACCTAAAAATCAAGAAGAATCCAATCTAGATGATTCTTGGGGAGAGGCTTTTGTGTCCCATGATATAGAAGCATCTAATTAGGGAGAACCACAAAAATGAGTAGCTAAAGAGATGGATGCAAATGAGACAAAAATAGTTGTTGAAGACAAGGTTGTAGAGAATCAAGTTAAAGCTTTAACAAGGCAAGAAGAGAAAAGAAAAGGATTCATCACAATAGAGATAACATATGAAAGGACTCTCAATATGAGAATCCCTAAAAGAGTTACTCTAACTATTCTCTTTCCACCCATAGAAAAAGTTTATATGATATTGAGTTTCTATAGTTTCCTAAGTTTTATTAGGAATGAGGTTTTGTTTCATCAAACCTTAAGTTTGATGAAAGGTTTTCTCAAAAACAATTCTATTTCTATGTAAAAGAAAAGTTTCCAATAAGGTCTATGTTTCTTAGCTAAAGTGCAAAAAGGGGGGTAAGAAATGCTATTACATTTCCACCATTGGATGGAGAAGATAACGTTGAGAATTGAATTTTTCCAAAATTTAATTCATTATGAGTGACTGAAAGAAGGCTAAATATAAACAATCAACTTCTATTGTCATGATCATGTCAAATACAATGAATAGTAACTCCAATATATCTATTGATATAAAGGTTAACAAGGCTACTTTTGTACTATGGTATGGAGATGGTGCATATAAGGATAAAGGTAAAATTATAGATCATTATTTAGGAAGATGCAATTGTTTTAGATATGGCCATAATATGACCAATATCTTATGCCCCAATTATTTATCAAAGATAGAATTTATAGATTCCTCAAAGCAAGAATTTCCAAAATAGGCCAAGTAAAGAAAGTTTCAAAAAATAGAGTTCCTGATGCAATAACTTGTTGAATTTGGTTAAACATTATCAAAACAAGGCTACCTAAAAGGGAGGGTCTAGTAAAAGCATTATTTCTCTTATTATCAACTTCAACAAGAGCAATAACCAATGGATAGTACCATTAGTTATGATGTAATTGCAGAAAATACAAAGAGGAAAAAATAAAATACTTTCTTCATTTGCAATTATTTTCTACAATATCAATCCCTATTACAGAGAAAAAAAATCAAAAAAAGCTTTATTGCTTTTCAAGAAAATAAACAACAAGTATGTAATAATAGCTTTGATTTCATATGAAATAGATGGATAACAAATCTGCAAAGAGGGTAGAAAGAAGATTTATTAGAAAAGAATAGCCTATCTAAGAAAAAGATACTTTCTACAAAGGTTGTCATACTCCTTCAAAGATTACTAGACGAGAACCTCAAGACTATGAGAATGCCACCTAGAAGAGGGTTCGTGAAGAGGATAGAATGCATCCATGGCTTCTTGTTCAGCTATAGTCATAGAGAACAGTCTAATTCCATGAGGTAGTGATGCTAGATGAACCAATACATAAGGGTTTCCATCTATTTTCATAAAAATAAAATAATAAAACAACAATAAAAGACAAACCCACAAAACATTATTGTTAATTCTGCGTTAGTGAGGACTTCCAAGCTTAGGTGCGTTGCTCTTACCTTGAACCTACAGCATCAACTGTTTATTTTTTTAGGTGAAATAAAGCAAAAACACCCTAAAAATATATTGAAAGTGGTTAAACATAGCCTAGAAAAGGAAGAAATTTTTCAACTATGATGAGCTAGTAGAGGACTTGGAAACGTTGGTACGTGCTAGCGAAGAAAGGACAACTGGTGGCAGATGACAATATTGTTTGTTTTCAAGAGAGAAAGGCAATGCTGCATGTGGCAAGATGGCCACATGACTTATACACCCCTTCAAATGTTCACACAACATATGTAGACATCTTGTTGTACATGGTATTAAGGCTACAAAGCCTTAATAATGATATTTTCTAAAAAATTACAAATTGCAAATCTTTTAAACATATAAAAAGGGTAGGATTTATAGTTTGAGAAGGATTTATGAACATTGGATAAATATAATTTTATATTATGGGAATTGAAGATTTTCCAAAATAGTTATAACTTCCATAAGAAGTTATAATTATTTTCTTTAATATTTGTAATTTCTCATGAGACACTTGCCAACCATGGCTTGAATTTCTCATAGAAGTTACAACTTCCCATGGAGATCCTAAATTAATTCCCTAGATATTTGTGGCTTACCATAATATGCTATGATGGATATAACTACCCTGAAGCCACAATAAAAGGGCTTCAAGAATAGAATGTAAAGGAAGGGGGAAAATTGAAAAAGAATTTGGGAAAAGAAATTTATAGAATTCTTGTAAGATGGCTTGCTAAAGAAATCAATTCAGTTGCTTTTTTTAAAAATCCTATGAGTTCATTTCTTCCCATTTTGTTTAAGTTGCTTAGCTAATGGTTTAGATAGTATCATGCTTGGCATTTAATTTTTGGATTTGTCCTAGGTTGCTCTTATAGCTCTATTTTTGCGTAATATTAGACTCCCATTAAGATTTTCTATAGAAGAGCTCATGCTGTTGGAAGCCTCAAGAGCAATTTAATAATTATCTTAACGAAATAATCTATTTTGAGCATAGAGGACCTAGGAAAATTTTTGATACTTTGATGGGACTAAAATAGGTTCTTTATTTTTAAATTTTATTGCCTTGGTATTTCAATCAAGAAATTGTCAAATTTTTTGATGGATCTCTTGAATGCAATCTTTGAAAACTACTAACTATCCAAAATATAGACTCGTACGTTGTAGTTACATAGCAAGTTTTGGTATTATAATAAGATTTTCTATATGAAATTTCTTGTTGAGCTTCGAATGTTCAAACAATTCATAGTTATTGAATTAAGAATAGCTTTAATGTGAAGTTTTTTCTCATGTCAATTTATCTGCTTGAATATTTGAGGTTTCACACAAATCTGCAAATCTGCTTTCTTTTCTTTCTATTTCTATGTCCATTGACTCTTGCTCTATTTCTAGCTTTCATGTGGAATTTTCTCTATAGGGAAAATTAGTAGTAGATTGGCAGAATTGTGCTGAAATGTTTTTGTAAAATATTATTTATTACAAGTAGGTATTACAGGGACCATATACACTAAGTGATTGAACAAAACAGGAATCTTCAACAACTCATAATATTTGACAAAGTTTGTTGAATCTCTTTTATGATAGTCAATTACAGTTTTATACACAAACCAGCCTTTTCAACATTCAAAACAGCAAACACATACTAACATAACTACTGAGTTTATTTGAAGGTATCTGGGCCTTGGTGTTGTTAGAGACCAACAAGCACCTAAACCCTATTCAAAGAAGCTTTGTTTGTGGTTACATCCCAAATGGTCGCCAACAGTTGTATGTTGCACTGAGCTTCAAGTACAAGGGATTGTAAATTTACTTACATGTTTTTCTTATGTCTTTCTCTATTTCTTATAGCCTTGCAAGGTTGATGTGCTTCTTGTGAGAATGCATCCACATTGAGCTTATTGGAACCTTGTGAGGTTGAGTGGCTTTGCAATGTTAAAACACTCCGAAGTAGAGCTTAATTTTGTAATGGTTATGGGATCCTTGAAACCACATTTTGAACTTGTTGGGACCTTGCAAGTTGAGTGGTTTTATAGTGATGAAACACTCTGGAACAAAGCTCAGAGCTTGTACAGGGTGTGGTGCCCATCAAACCACTTTTTGAAGAAACAAAGTTCAAAGGTGTGCAAGGAATCTACCCTATAAGTATGGACTACCGAAGCTATGGAACCATGTAAACTTTAGTGTGAAACTTATTCAACCCTACAAATCCCCTCTACCACCCACCCCCCACCCAAACCCTTTCCCCCCTAGTCTAAGTTCTAAATCCATAATTGGCTGCCACAAGAACCTCATGATTGAAGCAACTGAGTATAGATTTTCCACTTTAGAAAAAAAGAGATATCTAGAAGAAAAATGAATCAAAAAATGACCCCACAAGAACCTTCAACCATGAGTACAACCACACTCCCACAAAAAACTTACAATTTACATTATGCTAAAAGGTTACATTTCTAAGCATCCCACAAGAACCACCTTCTATAAGTAAAGTGATTATGGATAAAGAAATGATTCCCAAAATCAACTCAAGATGCCACCACTTTTGAGCTAGGATATAACACTAGAAGAAAAGGATTGACTCATCTAAGCAAGGGCCTTAATGAACACCCTTACTTCTGACCATTTCTCTTAATCAGATCATTTAGTCTCTTATCTTGTGCTCCTTCATTTCTCAAGAAATACTATTCTTCTCTTTTTTGGCTTTTCTTTTTTATTTTAATTCCATGTTTTCTAGTCCTATTTCAATTCCACATTTTTAGTTGTATTTCTCTGTTCTTCTCTCATACTTGCAACTATCATATCCATAGGTAATTAAAACTCTTTGATCCTTCAATTATTTCCCAACATGTCTTTCATAAGAATTAGTGGTTAAGATCCCTGCTATGGTTGAGCAATCTAGATACTAAACATTGAATGATTAAAGTCTACCTATGCATTATGAATATTGGTAAATATATAAAATCCATGACATTTTTGCTTTTAATCTATTCTTCTTACTACTTTCAATTCCAAATAATTATTTCTGCAATTAACCTAGGCTAGGAACATAACCAAGATTAATTGGGGGGGAGGGGGGATAGGAAAGAGCAATCTAAAAATAGATAGGATAGTAGGGTATAACCAACATGGAAGCTAAGCCAAGATCAAGTTAGGGAATGATTTTGTTGAAAGAAATGCATCTTCGATCCTTAAAACATAGGAAAGGTAGAAACCTCAAGATTGTAATTCATCCTTCCAACAAATGAAATAGACCTTTTGAGGAGGAGTTTTAGCCTAAATAATCCTAAGAAGGGCCTTCCTAACTAAGTTATATGTGAATTTCTATCCTCTACAATAATGTCTAACGACAAAAAGTAAAGAAGGAAGTAATGTTTATTAATAAATGGCTCGATGAAATCATTGTTTTTCATCTTAGTTATATCGATATGTATCACATGGTGCAAATACCCATGATAGAAAAATTTTATTCTATTAAGGGACACTACCAAATCAATGTCTATAGATACACTAGAAAATTACAAACCTTGAGAATCTTAACATATCAATATACATCAATCTCTCGATGTCTCAAGATAACAATGATTAAAATATATCGAGTTTGGTGATTCCAATAAATAAGAAAAAAATTACATTTAGGTTATAAATAAATATATTGATTTCATTGATGAAGTTCAATATTTAATTATACAATGATATCAATTTGCCTCAAGGGGATCAATGAAATTCAATAATAGAAAAATTTTTCCAAGAGCCTCATGTCTAAATAGTGTAACTAGGATGAAGTTCAATATCTAATAAAACAATGATATTGATTTACATAAATTTGATCAATGACGTTTAATACAACAAAAATTACACTACAAGTCTCATGTCTAAATAGTATGACTATGATGTAAATCAATATGTTAAATTTTTATACATAGAATTTATTTATTCCTATTGTGATTATGATGTAGTTTGACCCTTTCTATATCAAAATATATTGATCTCTCGATAAAGATTTATATGATTAAAAGTAAAAAAAAATATAATGTAACTGTAAGATGATGGCCCAAAAATAAAAGGCCATTACTTGTGGGGACAACCTTTATCCCTACATATTCCTTCCTTCCTCATGCGATGCTATGGTTATATAGTCGTCTCTTTCTCTACTCCTGGTCTACTACTCTTCCAAGCTCCAACTAGACCTAGGAACCATGGCCAAGGATTAGAGTCCACACCTGAGCAAGCACTTCCTCCTACAAATGCTAGGTAAGCTTAATCTTGCTAAGTTAGGGCATCTTGTCATCTTTCTTGAATAGAAAATGATGTTCATTTTTTCCTTATAGTAACTTTTGTGTATGAGTGAGGGTTATAAATGGTAGAATCCTCCACCACTAAGCAACAAGCAAAGGTAACTATGGGCATCATTAAGGAAATTGATGATAATTTATATATGTTTGATTTTCTTATCATCTTCCAAGCATCCAGGAATAAAAGATTGAAAATTGTTCCATACCATGCTAAGTGAACTACACAGAGTGACTTGGCTATACTAATGTATCCTTTTATCAGTAGATTGAGGCAATGGGATGTGGGGCATTCATCAAATCCTCCATCAACTAGTTTTACTAGGAGGAAATCTTGAAATTCTATTAGAATCTAAAGCTCCATCTCACCAAGGTAGATCCTCCAGAGCACTACCTAGTTTCCTTAGTAAGGAAGACTAGGATCAAAATCATAGCAACATAGCTCTAGGATTGGTTCTACCTAGCTACCAACAATGAATACATCTTCAAACCAAAGGCCATCATGGAGGAAAACTACAATCTTTTCCACCAGTTCATAAAAGAGTTCAATTCTGGTAGGATTCATACCTCGAAACTCTACTTTGTGAATCTACATCTAGAGCACCGCGTGATGACTAGGATGATCATCACCAACATCCTACCATTAATGCACACCACCTATGTCTTGAGCACAACCCTTCGGCTCATGAACACCTTGAAATACGGTAAGAAGGTGATGGTCCACCGCCAAATCTATAAATAAGAGGC
>MNCI01001204.1:34107-56895 GCA_015680685.1 Gnetum montanum
GAACTGTGCAGTTCCTTTCTATGGTCATGTCTAAAGAAGGGATGCCTTCAATGTTGTGGAGGATTCCCATGGTAGTTGATAGTAGCAGCACAAGTAGCATTTGTGGGTTGATGTTGTGGTGCAAATCCTTTTGGTACCATTGGTGGCGATGTAGAAGGAAATGAAGGATGAGAATATTGAGTAAGGAGAAGTATAAGGAACATGAGGTGGTGATATTGTTGGAAAGGACACAGGATAATAGTACTTAGGAGAATAATAACAATGTGGTGAGATAGAAGATGTTGACCCAGTTGGGGAAACAGGATGCTGAACTTGATAAGCACTTGGGTTCGGATGATATGAAGGGTGTGACCTGTTTGGGGGTGGCCTCCTCCACGACTGGGATTTTTGCCACTGTGATTGAACACAGTATTTTTGTACGAACTTTGGATGTAACATTCTTTCTCAATGCTCATGTAAATGTGACAATATTGGGCATTGACCTTTGGGGTGATCGTATAGGCAAATGTTACATCGATACGTACGATTAGCAGTTGAGTTCTTATTCTCTTCAACCCTTCTTTCCAATTCTCTAAGGTTGTTCTGTCCTACTTCTTGGTTCGTCATGGTTCTACCTCTAATAGTGTTGGCATATTCTCCACATTTTTCATGTATCCATTCCATCATCTTATTGATGTTTACCTCAATTTCATCTAGTGATTGTAGTATTCGCAAAGATGATTCCACCTCCTTAGCATGAGTTGATTTCTCCTCTTCATGATCATGGACCTTTGCTAATTCAAGATTTTGGTCCTGTTGAGAGCTTTCAACATTCTCCGACTTAGCCATTTCTCCTTCTTCTTTTGCTACTCGCTTAATAAGCTCTTGGAATTGATGGGTTCATAGCTCATATAGTTGACCTAGGGCATACATCCCTAAGGTCTCCCTTGTCTCATTGCAGAGCCCATCCATGATGTGGCACATTAGCCTCTCCTCAGAAAACCCATGGCCTGGGCATTTGTTTAACAAAGAGTAGTATCTTTCTAAGGCCATGTCCAAGGGTTCATGTTGCACTTATTTCCACTCTTGGATTTTTTTCCTCAAGGTTGACACTCTTGCATAGGTTTGATATCTTTCATTGAAGAGTTCTACCATTGTCGGCCAACGTCGAATTGATTTTGGTCATAAGGACCTATACCATACTTTTGCTTGGCCAATGAGTGTTGTAGGAAAGAGCTTAAGTTTCTATCACCCATTATCAATATTGTTCCATACATAAGCATCATGGAAGGCTTGTAAATGTTGTTGTGAATCTAAATCATAGCCTCCTAAAAAATTTAGGAAAGTTTTTTAAATCAAGCTTGGGTAGAAGACTTTCCTTATGATGTCTATGGGATATTCGAACAGCCTCTTGTATATGCATTAGGCTCTTAGTGGCCAGTAGGGGTTCATCGTCACTAGGTAGGTTATGAGTTTGTGACTTGGAATGATGTTGTCTTTGTTGATGTACATAGGAGACCCCTACATTAGATTAAGTACTTCAAACTTCATCTTCATCACCATATAATTTGTTGGTTCTCCAATGAATTACCTTACTAGTTGTTGTGTTGTCATAGTCTTGTGAGAGAGACATTGTTGTGAATCGTGTGTGACTTAATTAAAATTAATTTCTTTTCTAAGAGATATATTTTGAATACGTTGTTACAATGATCTTGTATGATGTAACTAATCTAAATAACTAGCACCATCCCCAACAACGGTGCCAATGATGAGTGGTGAGGTACCCCTACACTCAACCATACGAATACGAGCGTTCATGCACGATCAGGTCAAACTTTGCAGACAAGCTAATTGTGGTATCTAGATAGTTACTCGTTGATTGTAGTTCACTATCTTCCCACCTAGACTAGTATTTGCTTTGTCACGTATGGTTTAGTCCAAAGTGAGGTGTATGATGTGGTTCTAGACTAGTGCTACTCATAGAGATAATGGAAATTAACTTTGTTTTAACTAAGAGGGAAGGGTGAAGAGAGTCTAAGCTAGTCTAAGTGTGATGAACATATGTACGCTACTGGGATACTAAGTAGTCACACTTAAATGCTCGTGATTAAGTCGTACTCATTCCACATTTACTAATAAGGATAGGAAATGAGGGTAGAGAAATATTAATTATGAAAGCAATAAATGATCATTAAAATTAAGTGAAGGTTGCACTAATGAAGTAATCTCAATCTTTATTGTTGGTCATGTGCGTGTCCAAGTACGTCATACTCGAATAAAGGTTCCATACAATTACAATCATCACACTACGAGCATGCATTGGGGAAAAAGGGTTGAGAGAAAAAAATGACAAAAAGATCCTACTCTAATATTAACTGACTCTAAAACTTATGACTTTCTTGTGCACCCAAATGTGGTATTTATAGGCTTACACAGAAAACACGATATCATGTATCTGATATCGTTAGCTAGGTTGCGATATCACGTACCCGATATTAGGGGTCTGATATCAAAGGTCTGATATCGAGACTCATCAGACCTGATTTCTTGTACCCGATATCAGGGGTTCAATAACAGGGGTCTGGTATCAACACCTGGAAAACCATGATTCATCACATTTGAAAATCTAGTTAATAACTAATTGTATCACTTGACTTAAAGTTTACCAGCTTGCATATAGGAGAATAGACAATTTATAGCCAAAATAAGAAGAAGGTTCCAAGATTTAACTAAAAGTGACTTACCTTCTTAGCCTAAACCAAACCCCATAAGTCAAAGAAAGGGCAAGGAACAATTACATTCTATCACTACAAGAAATGAGAAAACTATTGAACCTAAGCTTATTAAGAAAGTTAGCCTCAAGGATAAATTTGAAGGGGTAAAAAGGGAGGATCAATCACATGAAACACTTGTATTAGATAAGAAATGATGTAAAAGACCAATAGAGGTAAAAGAACAACCTTCAACATCTTCCTCATCCTTAAATAAGAGGATAAATTCACCATCATTTTCTAGAAGGTTGCAAAAGGAATTCTCCATGAAGGCACATATTGAGAGAATGTTTCAAGAATTATATTTACATATTCCTCTTGAAAAAGCTATAAAGGATATAACACTCTATGCCAAATATTTAAGAAAATTATGTACAAAAAGAAGAAAAGAAAATATTCCTGGACAAGTATATTTGATTACCAACTTGTATCAACTTATAAAAAGTCATGAAATTCTAAAGTATAAAGATCCAGAAGTTCCAAATATTTTTATAACAATTAAAGGGAAAAGTGTCATCTAGATCTAGGTTCTAGCATTAATATCATGCCACTTTAAATGGACAATATGCTAGACATGGCAAATATTAGGAAAGCAAACATGTCAATTTCCTTAGCTAATTACTCAACTGTTAAAACTATAGGGGTACTAGAAGATTTAATAGTGGAAGTAGAAAAGGGAAAATACCCTATGGACTTTGTATTATTAGAAGCAAAATATCTAGATTCTTTCCTAATTATCCTAGGAAGACCCTAGTTAGCAACAACTAATGCAGTTATTAATTCTAGATTAGGATAACTTCAATTAACACTTGCTAATCTTATCTTTACACTTAACATATTTCATAAAGGAAAGGAGGATAGAATAAATCAAGATATTAAGAAATCTAGGATTCTTTATACAATGTCAACATCTATAATGGCTGAGGATAGGGAAACATTAACACATAATAATTTTGAGGAAGATTCTTCCACAACAAACAATAGAAGCTCTTAGATCAAATTTTGATTTTGGGATTAGGAAGTATTATGGATACTGTTGAAACTACCTAACACCCTTAAGTATATTTTCCTTGATGAGAATAAACCATTAAAAATAAACTTCCAATTTTCTAGTGGTCAAGAAAGTAAATTAATTGAGGTTTTAAATGAAAATTCAAGGCATTTTCTTGGTGTTATGAGGATCTCCATCAAGGAGTTTCACCCAACATATGTCAACATCACATTTATCTAGAAGATAATGTTAAACTAGTTAGCATTTCTTCTAGATGAATCGATCCATCCTTGAAACAAATCGTTATGGATGAAATTTCTAAACTTTAGAAGAAAGGAATTATTTATCCAATAGCTGATAGTGATTGGATGAGTCCCATCATAGTAGTACCTAAACATGAAGGTAAATGGCAAGTCTTCATTGCTTATAGGAAACTTCATCAAAACACCAAAAAGGATCATTTTCCTCTACCTTATATAGACCAAATTTTGGAAAGATTAGAAGGACATAATTTTTTATTTTTTTTTTTGGATGGGTTTAGTGATTATAACAAGGTATCCATTCCACTAGAAGATCAACATAAAACAAATTTTTCCTTACCATGTGGTACTTTTACTTATATAAAAATGCATTTTGATCTTTGTAATGCACATGCTACCTTCCAAAGGGCAATGATATTCATCTTTTACGATATGTTAGAAGAACATATAAAGATATTTATGGATGATTTCTCATTATATGGAGATACTTATGAACAAATGTTAGATCAATTAGAATATGTCTTAGATAGATGTATAGAGAAAAATTTAAAATTAAGTTGGAAAAAGAGTCATTTGATGGTAACAAGCGGTGTTGTTCTAGGACATATAATCCCTAAGGAAGGAATTAAAATGAATGATGAAAAAGTAAAGGTAATCTCTACACTTCCAGCCCCTACCAATTTAAAAACACTTTGGTCTTTCTTAGACCATGCTAGATATTATAGAAAATTCATCAAGGACTTTTTAAAAATTGCTAAACCCCTTTATATGCTTTTAGAGAAAAAATGTTTCCTTCATATGAACGTAAGGAAAGAGTAACAACTTCTCCAGTGCTTAAATCACCTAATTGGGACTTTCCTTTGACTTAACATGTGATGCTAGTGACATAGCTATTGGAGCAATTTTGGGTCAATACATAGAAAATAAATCAAGAGTAATTTACTATGTTTCCAAAAGTTTAGATCAATCACAAGTAAACTATAAAAATATAGAGAAAGAACTTTTAGCAATTGTGTATAATTTGGATAAGTTTAGATACTATTTAATAGGATATAAAATCATGGTATACACTAATCATTCAGCTATAAAATTCCTAGCTAACAAAAAAATGGAAAATGCTAGGATTATGGGATGGTGCCTTCTACTCCAAGAATTTGATCTATATATTCTAAATAAAAGGGATAGAGAAAATGTTATGGAAGATAACTTTTCTAGAATAGAAAATTTAGAGGAAAATAGGATAAGAGAATTGTTTAATGATAAATTCCCTGATGAATAACTCTTTTTTAAAAAAAGGTACCCTTGTTTCACAGATATAGCAAACAACTTAGCCACAATGAAAACACCAACTTAATGGAGTTAAGAAGAAAGGAAGTCTTTTCCAAGAAGCATCTTAAAGTATATTTAGAATGAACCATATCTCTATCAAATATGTAAGGACAACCTAGTAAGAAGATGTGTGGCGAAGGAAGAACAACAAGAGATCCTACGCATGTACCATGATGGCCTTGGAGGTGGACATTTTGATAGTTGTAGAATAACTATAAAAATACTACAATGTGGGTTTTATTGGTCCACTATTTTTAAAGATGCTCACATATATATCCAAGGATGTGACAAGTATCAATGCTTAGGGACAATGATAAGAAGAGAAGAGATGTCACTCAATCCCATATTAATAATAGAACCTTTTGATTGATGGGGTATAGAATTTTTAGGACCATTTCCACCTTCCAATGGATGCTAATATATTTTAGTATGTATATATTACATTACTAAATGGATAGAGGCTAAAGCTACTCCAAAAAATGATGTTAAGGTAGCTGTAGGTTTTCTAAGAGAGTAGATTTTAACATGATTTGGAGCTCCACAAGCAATTGTTAGTGATCAAGGGTTCCATTTTGTAAATAAATTAATGAAGAAATTTCTTAAGTCTTGTGGAATCCAACATAAGATAGCCACTACCTATCATTAGAAAATAAATGGTCAAGTTGAGAATGCTAATAGAATCATTCTAAAAATCTTAACAAGAACGATTTGTGCTAAAAAGAAAGATTGATGTAGGAAATTACAAGATAAAATTTGGGCTTATAGAATTACCTATAAACCAAACTTAGAATATTCACCTTATCAATTGGCTTATGGTAAAGAGTGTTTATTGCCCATTGAAATAAAATACCAATCCCTAAGATTACCTCATCAACTTAGTTTTGATGAGGAAATGAATCAACATTTTAGAATTATCCAAGTACATGAACTTGATGAAGTACACATGCATATACTTAATAAACCAAGAATAATTAAGAAAAAAATGAAGTGTATGCATGATAGAAACATACTAAAGAAGCACTTCTTAGAAGGAGACAAAGTCTTATTATATAACATGAGATTACATAAATTTTTAGGGAAACTAATAACTCAATGAGAAGACCCATAGTTTTACAATCCCATAGCAATGGTAGCATCCTAATTGCCTAACCCATCTATCTCACTCCTAGTAAATGATTAAAGACTTAAGCATTACCATCAACATCAAATAGAAGAACCTCAAGAAGATGAGTTAGTAGAATTAAACGATCCTAATTGCCCCATAGAGTAACCATGTCATGAAAATGTCTAAGTTGAAGCTAAAGCTATGAAGGGTAATTTTAAATAAGTACTTTATTCCATAATTTAAAATAATTAAGGGATAACCAATAGTATAGAACTTTTACTTTGAAAAATGTAGAGGGAAATAGGAAAGCTTCTTGTTAGTTGGGACTATAAAGAATTTAGCAACATCATGCCTGGAATGCAAGGGAGAAGGATAACTCCCCCTACCTTGATATAGGTCGATTTAAACCAAAAATCCATCTAAGGGTGAGCCTTAGATTAATAAATAAATAACTTACACATAATAAACTCTATTTTCTTTTCAACAATATTCCTTAGGTCTAAAGTTCCATAAGTCAAGAGTAAAATAGCAAAGTATAGGTTCATGTTTATAAGTGTATGGTTGCTATTAGTTACCTACTTGGATAGTCAATAAGGTGAAAGGGTGTGTTATATTTGGTTTAGTATCTAAGGTGATAAAAGCATCTTATAATATGATATTAGAACCCATGTGATCAATCCATATAATTAAATAAATAAATAATGAAATTAGCTCCCACAATAACCTCATGATTAAAGTAGGCTAAGTATAAATATTCTATTTTGAAAAAAAAAATATATAGAAGAAAAATAAATTAAAAAATGGCTGCATAAGAACCTTCAGCCATGAGCAAAGCCACACTCACATAAGAACCTTACAATTGAATTGATGGTAAAAGCTCACATTTTTAAGCATCCCACAAGAACCTCCTTTTGTAAGAAGAGTGATTATGGGTGGAGCAATGATCCTCAAAAAGAACTCAAGATGCCACCACTTTTGAGCTAGGATATAACACTACAAGAAAAGGATTGACTCATCTAAGTAAGTGCCTTAGTTGGCATCCTCACTTCTAATCATTTTCCTTACTTGGCTCATTTAGTCTCTTAGCTTGTGCTACTTCATTTCCTAAGTAATACTATTCTTTTATTTTTTGGCTTTTCTTTTCTATTTTAATTAAGTATTTTCTAGTCCTATTTACTTCCATATTTTTAGTTGTATTCCTTCATTATTCTCTCAAACTACCAACTATCATATCTAATGAGTGGCGAATACCCCTACGCTCAACCATACGAATCACTAAGCATTCACGCATGATCTGGTTGAATTTCGTGGACCCTTTATCTTCCAATACACTAGCCTCTAGGAAGTGGAACTAGCCCTAACAATCATTTGCTATCTTTCCAATTACACTTGTGATATGTAAAGATATGGTTAAGTGCAATCGAGGCATATGATTTTTATTATTTTTATGTTTTATGTTTTGGGTGCTTAAAATAAAGGATGAAAAGAATGAAGTAATTTTAATTGCAATTTTAATCTAACTAATCCTAACATAAGCATCCAATCCCACTTTCCATATACATTCTAAACATGTATAACGCTACTAGGTTACCCAATGTTAAGAATTACTAGGATTACCAAGCATCATGCACATGCTTGAAGCATTCGTACTTATGTGCTTAATTAATCGCTATTTAATCTAACTTAATTTAGCTTGATTTAACTTAATTACTTAAAAGAATTAAAAAAATTGCTAAAAACATTGAATGCATGAGAAAATATTTAATCTAGCCAAAGTGCTACAAGGTTTTTTAGAAAGCTCATCTTTGTTGTTGCCCACATTATTGTACTTAGGTACAATAGTGCTTGAATAAATATCCATACACTCAATGACTCCTGCTATATGCACTTGGGAAAATTTTCTAACTTTAGGGAAGAAAACCTAAAAGAGCTTTGCTACACTATGACAAGATATTGTCATAATCATGGTAGGTAAGCATGTATTTATAGGTAAAAACAAACACTACGTCGATGGGGCCACATTAATGCATCAAATCATGTATTAATGGGGCCTAATCAATGAGACCTAGTCGATGGGACTCAATCAACATAGCCAATTTATGATTCATCATACCCTCACAACTAAATGAAAACTTAGTCTCGAGTTCTTTACAAATTTGGGAAGGTATGGAATTATCGAATAACAACAGACATATGACGAACACAAACAAACACTAAGTGCCCAAGTGTATAGATATATAATCATTAAAAAAATTTCTAGTATTTAGGACTACAAAATTAAATACCAAGATAAAATTGACAAACCAAATTCCTTTAATGGTGTGAAGATGATGAAGAAAATTAAATAGTCCTAGGTGCTGGAGGCTCTTAAGGTTCCGAAGGACCTTTCTCCTACTTCAACCACACGTAGTCATTAAGGCTATTGTGGGTATCCTACTATGGCTACACCTTTTGGTGGAAGATGGAAAGCATCCAACAATGCTTTCATCTTCTCCTCTTTACTATAGGGATCATGCACAGTCCATGAAGCTTTGCCAATGTGGGATAGAATGGGCACACCCCAAGGATAGGTCATTGTTGAGTATAACTCCTTGACATTAATAAACCAGGCAACAAATTTTCTGCATTCAATATCAAACACCCTAATTGCATTCTACAGTTTCTAGCAATCATTCATTCTTTTGGCCAGGTTCTTAGTAGTTGATCTTTGATTAGTGAATCTTACCCTAAGAACTTCAAGTTCAACATTTGTAGTCTCAAGCTTTTACTTGGTTTCCTTGTAGTGCTTAAAATTTGCCTCATATAGTAAGTATGAGCTGACTACTTGCTTCTCTAACTCTGACCATAACCATCCAACAGTCAACATTGGTAGGTTTGCATATCAAAGATTGGTAAGCTCCATGTATTCTGTCATTTCTTCAATCTGCAAATCCTTCATGCGGATCTCCACTTTTTTGTAGGTATTTATCCCATCAATAATAGATTTCCATACTTCTTTTCCTTACTGGAGTTACTAGAGGATCTCATTAACTTTTGCCTTAGCCATTTGGATGTGTTTTTCATTAACTTCATTTTGTAGGCTAACCTAATCTTTGTAATAGTTCTTGACTCTCGCAAATTTGAGAGCCTCATTCTTCCAGGTGGCAATCTTAATCATAGATTTTTGGCATAAGGCATGGACTTTCTCCATAGAGAGATTTCTATTTTCTGTTGTCAATCTTCTAAGCTCAATTTTTACCCTGGTTAGCTACTCCTGCTATTAATGGATGAATTCTTGCATCTACTATTTCTGCACATCAACATTCCGTGGATGATGATTCTCTATGGTTAGCATCTCATTCTCTAGGCATGTCTATATCAAGTCCTTCTAAACTGAATATGTCTTGGCCTTGGTCAAAGACTAATCAAAGATTATTTTCACCATCCCTACCTCAACCTATTTAAGTCTATCTTGAAGTTATTCAAAAGCTTCATCTCTTGTCAATGTAGGGTTGAGGAGCATAGAATTAGCAAGGTGGGCTCTTAATTCAGCAACCTCCATGGCCAAGCATTGGTTTTGTACTTGAGCTATTTTGAGTTTCCCTTATAGAATGATGCATTTTTCCTCCGCTTCAAGCAACTCCAACTCGATTACAGTGACGTTATCCAAAAAATCAAAGATATTCAAAATTGGTTGTCCAATTTCCACTAGTTGGTCCAACAACTCCTCATGTTGGGCTACGCTCAATTGGCTGCTAAAAGTTCTTGCAAACATCTGCATATCCTTGAGTGTAGAAACATTTGGTATAGATGCCATATATGTGTTTAGTACTTCGGCAATCTAATTAGCAACGACTTTCATTATGGTCTCCTACTGTTGGTGCTACATCACCAAGACAGTTGCCCCCTCATCCTCCTCCCAAGTGCACCAAAAAGGTAGTAGCATTCTTAGAGATTTCTAAGATTTTCTATTATTGCTTCTCTTTTTTGGACATAACAAGGATCTTTTCTTTCATCATCTCATACTAGAAGGTTATGGGAGTATGTCTGATTATGTCATTTGCATAGTAGACTATCCCTGCCCTTTTACAAAATTTTTTGAGAAGGCATGGAAATGGTAGGGTTTTCCTTCCACGTTCATTTTTCTTGAATCACTTTACCATCTCCAAATAGATTAGTTGTGGAAGGTTAATAGGAAATTTTCTACTTAAAGTTACATATGCATGAGCAGAGAAAGTAATCACCCTGTTGGGCCTCATTGTTGGATTGAGGTGATAAGCTACTATCTTGAAGTATATGCTCTCAGCCAGTGTGAGCACGTCAAACTCCTTGCGATCAACCCCATAACATCACTAGGTCCACTCCCTTTTTCCTCAGGGTCTAGATGCATGGAGATCTTTGTCAAATTCTAGAATCAAGCAATTTGAGAGCCTATGTAATAGCTGCCATCAAGTAGGACACCTGAATGTCCTTAATTCTCAAAGTGGCTCTTTACTTTCTATTGTTCTAAAAGAGATATGTCTCTACCATCTACCACTCCCCATTGGAAGTGATGATTGGCCACATGGGAGAATTTTGCAATTTCATGTTGACTTCTAATGAGGCATTTTCTAAGAATGGTCCAAAGTTTAGTTCTTGGAAAACTTAGCGTTGGACATCATGAGACTTGATTGTATCAAGGCAAGCTTATATCAATGTGACCTCAAGTCTTGGCACTAGTCCTAGTGCCTCTTCTATTTGGTATTGTTTAGGTGTAGCCTATTCTTCAAGAATCTATTGGACAAACTCCACTTTGGGCTTATCCCAAAGAGGTCATGTTGTGTGAGTTTTTGTTGCCTACTCCTGGGCTTATTCTTGTTGTTCCCTTCTAGCTCTAGGTCATTTGTCGATCATTTGTCCCTTGGTTATGATGATCCTTCTTCCTGCGATCATTTTGGTCTTGAAGCCATTTGTGATCATAACATGACCAAGGGTTAGCATTTAATGTGTAACTTAAAACAATTAGGATACCTTATCTCTCTTTAAGAAAGTTACACCTAGATAAGTTGTGATCATGGACAATTTGATCATTTTAATTATTATTTTATTTCTATTTTAATATTAATTATTAATTTTAGGTTTATCAAAGTTTGTTGGAAGGGTTAAACTCTCAAAAATGACATTTTAATATTATTCTATTCATTAAGCCTTTGGGGAACTTAGAAAAATTTTGAAAAATTTTTGTTTGAAACCTTAAGGTTTGTGGCCCCATGACTAAAAGCTTACCTCCGATAGCTATAGAATTAAAGAATGGAGTGATTTGGACAAATGGTGTGAAAGTTATGGGCTCTAAAAAATTGCAAAAAATTCCCTCCTATTTTGAAGAAAATGACAAAAAAATTTCAAAGTGTTGGGTGGTATTTATAGAATTTTTGCACTACATCTATTAGGCCTAGTTCACGAGGCCTAGTTGATGTGACTATTGACCACCAAAATAATAAAAGAACAATGAGTTTTCACATGAAATGAGGGTTAAATGTAAGCCTAAAAAGCCATAAACATGATGAAAATATTAAAATATGGATTTAAAGTTTAAAAAATTGAGAAATGATTTGAGAATGAGATTTGATGAAGAAAAATGCCTTAAGGAGCACATAGTTGGATACATGATGGAGCACATGAAAGATTTGATTGTAGTAACATCTAAGAGTAAGAAGCTTAACTAAACAAACTAGGAGATATGCAAGTGGGTCCTTCCCATAGTAGCACATGTCCTTTTTACCCTTGCACAACCTCAACTAAGGAGTCTATGAACCCCATAGTTGATTAATGGTTACGAAAAGTAAATGACCAATCCTAGAGAATCTACTTAAGAATTCAACATGTCAAACTAAGACATGAAACAAAAACATGAAAATTGATAGTGAGGTAAGTTATGGAAAGCATTGATGGATGAGAAAGAGAATGGAATGGATGTCTCCATCATGGTCACATGAAGTCCCTTGTGAGTTTCATGGTTAAATGACCTGATAAAGTCCAACCTTAGTCCAAACCAAAATCAACCACATCCAGTGGCTTCACATCATCACTCTAAGACCCAACCCATCCCATTGATACACAAGAATGCTTTCACAAATAACCACTATTCCCTATAGAAAAGAAAAAAGAAGCAGAAAGCAAGAAAGGACCTCAGTTAGAGGGGACCTTCAAGCTTGGGTAACATGTCTTTCTAGTCTCATAACCAATGCTTGTAGCCCATTTATTTTGTCTAAGGGGTGTGCTTTAAATTTTCATCATGTTTTTTTCTTTTTCTTTTTCTTTCTTTCTTTTTTCTTTTTTCTTTTTTTTTTTTTGAATGGGAACCACACCATGCAAAGATTTATTCAACTTCCTGTTATTAGTCAACATGGAACATTAAGAGATCCACAAAAACACACATGCACTCAAGCAAGTAGAGAGGTACAAAGAGTATTGAATCCCCTTGAAGCCACACCCTTTTCAATAAAATAAATATTTTCCACATCCAGTGGCTTCACATCATCACTCTAAGACCCAACCCATCCCATTGATACACAAGAATTCTTTCACAAATAACCACTATTCCCTATAGAAAAGAAAAAAGAAGCAGAAAGCAAGAAAGGACCTCAGTTAGAGGGGACCTTCAAGCATGGGTAACATGTCTTTCTAGTCTCATAACCAATGCTTGTAGCCCATTTATTTTGTCTAAGGGGTGTGCTTTAAATTTTCATCATGTTTTTTTCTTTTTCTTTTTCTTTCTTTCTTTTTTCTTTTTTCTTTTTTTTTTTTTTTGAATGGGAACCACACCATGCAAAGATTTATTCAACTTCCTGTTATTAGTCAACATGGAACATTAAGAGATCCACAAAAACACACATGCACTCAAGCAAGTAGAGAGGTACAAAGAGTATTGAATCCCCTTGAAGCCACACCCTTTTCAAACCTTTAAATATTTTCCACATCCAGTGGCTTCACATCATCACTCTAAGACCCAACCCATCCCATTGATACACAAGAATTCTTTCACAAATAACCACTATTCCCTATAGAAAAGAAAAAAGAAGCAGAAAGCAAGAAAGGACCTCAGTTAGAGGGGACCTTCAAGCATGGGTAACATGTCTTTCTAGTCTCATAACCAATGCTTGTAGCCCATTTATTTTGTCTAAGGGGTGTGCTTTAAATTTTCATCATGTTTTTTTCTTTTTCTTTTTCTTTCTTTCTTTTTTCTTTTTTCTTTTTTTTTTTTTTTGAATGGGAACCACACCATGCAAAGATTTATTCAACTTCCTGTTATTAGTCAACATGGAACATTAAGAGATCCACAAAAACACACATGCACTCAAGCAAGTAGAGAGGTACAAAGAGTATTGAATCCCCTTGAAGCCACACCCTTTTCAAACCTTTAAATATTTTCCAAGCTTGGAAACTACAAAGGTCACAAGTTCATTAAAGTTTTGTAACTAAAAAAGGAATATCGTATTCCCAAAATAAGGAAAACTATAGAGTTTGTGGATGGGTGGATGACATAGACTCACTACTTGTTCCATGAAAAAGAAACCAGTCTTAGTGATTAGTCATCAATTCTCCAAAATAGAAACCAAATATTAGCAATCAAAAACATTAAGTGCAAACCACCATTATCAAATAGCTACAACACCACTATTTCCTGTTGGCAATAAATCACTTTTATTAGAAGATGAGAAAAATTCATACAAAAATAAGGAAAATTATAAAAGAAATTGTAAAATATTCAAGAAAGATAAAATATATGAATGATGTTGTAAAACAAAAATTGGAAAGTTTAATAAAGTAAAAAAAAAAGGTGTAAGATAAAGGCGTAAAAAAAGTTGTAAAAATAACAAAGTGTAAAAAAACGTGAAAAACAAAAAGATGAAAAATTGAGGAGCCACTATAATGGTTAGCATGGATGGCCATATCCCCCATGACTAAGTTGTAAGGAGGAGATTTGAAAACTTGAGCGTGGTTGTCCATTCATTGAGGCATTGCTTCTACTAGCTTACTTGGGTTCATGGAAAGGTTTAACTTATTATGTGTTGACTAGCTGATTTTTGCTCAAGATCTTAGGTTTCTAGATCAACATGGCTCTAGAACGCAAGGTTTTATAAATGAGATAAGGCCCTTCCCACAATATTTGGAACTTAATTTTTTGAGATACGTGTGTGGGGTTCCAGTAGAGGACCTTGTCTCTAGGTTGAAATTTCACTTTCCTTATCCTAAGGTCATGGCACCTTTTGTTGAATGCCTTGTGCACTTCATTCAAGGTTAAGGCTACTAATCCATTTTCATCTAACACATTCATGTTGATTAATCTTTCTTTTTATCCTAGGCTAAGGTCAAGGCCCAAGTCATAGGCTTTGACAGTATACAAAGCTAGAATTGGATAGGTAGAGTTGGTAATTTTTCGTACACCAACTTATAGGGAGAGTAGCCTATAGGAAGATTTCATGTTGAGTGGTATGCCCAAAGGGAATCATTTAGTTTTGTGCTCTAGTCTCTCCTATATTTCCTAATTGTTCTCATTAAAATTTTTGTGATCTCCTTATGAGTAACCTCTGCTTAACTGTTGACTTAGGGTTGGTAATGTGTTGTTAGTTTATGTTCAACCCCTAAGCATTGCATAAGCTTATGAAATTTAGTGCCCATAGAATGGATTCCATTGTCAGAAATCAGTGCACATGGCACCCCAAACCTATTTACAACATTTTTTTTCTACAAACCACATAGCGGTAGATGATGTACAGTTGATGATGACTATTGCTTCTGCCCATTTTGTATAGTAATTAATGCCAATGATTATATACATCTTTTTATTTGACATGGGTGTGATGGAAACCCATGAAGTTGATGCTCCAAATGTCAAAGGGTTCTAGTGGTTGAATCCACTATTGAGGTCTCTCCATTCAAGTAGTCATCCCACCATCTCATTGATAGTGTTCACAAGAATGGATAAATTAATGGGCATCTCTGAAGATGATTGGCCAATAATACCCTACCATTAGGACCTTAATGGCCATGTATCTCCTAGCACAGTGGCCTCCACAAGGACCCTCATGAATGTCTTGGAGAACACGTAGTTGATCAACATTAAGTACACACCAACAAACCAAACCATAAGTGTATACCTTGTAAAGGTGCTCATAGAATTAGAGTCTCTACAAGCTTATCCTTGAGGCTCTAAATGAATGAAGCATCTTTCTTTATAAGCTTGACTAACAATTTTTCGATCTTAGAAAAATTCTCTATAAAACACTAGTAGTAGCCAATGTATCCAAGGAATGACCAGACATCTTTAATTGTTTCCAGTTGGCTAGTTATTCCTTGGATGACCCTCATCTTTTCCGGGTCCACCTCAATCCTTGCATGATAAATTCTACGCCCTAGTACAATTCCCTCTTGGACCATCATATGGCTCTTCTACTAATTGAGTTGAAGATTCATCTCCACACATCTTTTAAACACTTGCTCAAGGTGGTCCAAGGCTTGCTCAAATGTGGCACCATAAGTGAAGAAGTCATCCATGAAGACTTCCACCCCACAACCAATTTGTTACTAAAAAATCCTCAAGACCAAGCATTTTAATGTTGTTGGAGCATTGCATAGACCAAATGACATCTTTCAATATGCAAAAATTCCCTAGGAACTCATGAATGTTATTTTGGCCTAATCCTCTATCATGATTTGGATTTTGTTATAGCTACTATAACCATCTAGAAAGTTATAATAGCAATACCCAAATATAGTGTCCAACACTTAATCCTCAAATGGTAATGGAAAGTGATCATTGAATGTTGCCATATCCAATAGCCAAAAGTTGATGCAAACCCACCACTTGCCACCTTTCTTTGGAATAATCATGAGTGGACTAACCCACTCACTATCTACAATGGGATAGATAAACCCCACTTTGAGGAGTTGTTCAATTTCCTCCTTGATAGTCTACTTCAATTTGGAGTTCAATTACTGTTGTGGCTATCTCTTTGGCTTCATGGTTAGATCAATGTAGATACGATGCTAGCATATGCTAGGGTGAATCCCTATGAGTTCAAGATATGACCAAGCAAAGGTTGTTGGTCATTTGTTGACTGTCCTCAACAACATATGTTTCTGTTTAAAAGAAAAATTGGCATTGATGATTACCAGCTTGCCATTTTTAAAAAAATGCATACTTCATGTCGATAGGTAGATTTTTCAACTCTAAGGACTCTTGTTAAAATTTTCAAGGATTTCCAACTATTCCCAATATGTATCATCATTTACATCATTAGAAAGTTGGTAATGAACTTGCTCTAGTTCATCCATGCCTTCAACATAGGCACAAGTTAAGCTCTCAGTAAGTTTCATGTAAAGTGTGCTACTTTCAAAATCAACTGTTAGGCATTGGGTAACCTATTTTGTGGCTTCTATGTACAAGAACCTTTGAATATCTACCTCATTTGCCCGCTATCTGCATGCAAAAATGGATGCTCTTTTCATGGACCAGATTTTCTATGTGCAATTACACCTTGTATCAATGTACACAATGCATGGAACTTGCTTCTTCTTAATCTTTCCAAATGCATTTTTCTTGAAAATTTTCAAGGAAAGATCTCTAATGCCCATTCATGCATCAATAGTTCTCAACCATGCCCTTCCCATAATGATTTGGAAGTCCCCCTTGCAATCATCAACTTTAATTACTAGGAAATTAGCAAGATACGACCACCCATAGACAGTGGTTAGAATGTCCTCCACTAGTTTCAAAGGAATAGTGATGGACTAATCTACCAATTTTAAGAAGAAGTAGATTTCAAGCATTGTACATTTCATGAGAAATCATATTAACTCCAAAACCTGAGTCAAGAAGAGCCTTGCATGGCTCATTCCTAGCAATCTGTAAATGGATGAGAGGACTTCTAGGATTAGATCTTTTTCTAGGAATGTTACTAACCTTGATCCAACCAAATACAACATGGGTGAACATAACTATGTAGATCTTGGAAGGTGTTTGGTTTGAAGGGCTCTCGAAAGGAAAGGATGTAGAGGATGAAGGAGATATAGGGTGACAAGTTGCATAAGTAGGTGAGGGTTTAATAGGGCTATTGGTTCAAAAGAATTGTCTTTTATGGAATCTTGGTTTCAAACCACTCAGCTAAGGATTTGACTATAAGTTAATAGCCCTAGTAGTATTACGTTGTTATGGCTGGGCTAAAAGCTCACCCTACATGGATGGAGCAGATGGTAATTAGGTTGAGGATGAAGGAGCATGTGTTGAAGGATGAGGAGGATGAGGTGGTAATTAGGTTTCCCCTCTAGTAGATGGAGAATGAGTTTTTTGATACTCCAAAAGGTCATAGTGATTCTGAAAAGAAGCATGACCAGAAGAGTCACGCAAAGACATTGGTTGCTAAACATAGTATCCATATGGATCTAGCTACCTATAAGTACTACTAGCTTGGTGGTGGCATCTCGCATAAATGTTGATGTTTCCATTATTGGTACTGATCATATGGTTGTGGTGGAGCTTCACTTGGATAATAAGCTTGTTGTTGCTAGTGAAACTACCTTGGATTATCTTGAGGATAAGGCAAGTTTCTGGATGCTTGCCTTCTTGCTAGTCTAGGACTCAACATGTATACCTTAGACTCCTACAAGTGTTACACGATAGGGAAATATCTTTTAGGATGTTCATATTGGCAAATGTCACATCTACCATCTTCATCTAATTCTAACGCCACAACCTCTTCTACTACAATAGCTTTGCCCTTACCCCTTTGGTAGGCACATTCAACTTCTCTCTTCCTCCTACAATCATAATCACTACTTTGTTCTTTGGATTCTTCTATAATTTTAATAGCAATTTAGAATTTTTTGTTCAAAGAGTCCTATAATTTATCAACCTTAGCTAATATATCAAAAACATATTTTTGAATTAGAAAAGTTTTTCGTTGCACCACCTCATCAAGTGATGCCTCCTCCTTGTCACAAAATCAAACATTCCTTTTTCTAATGGAAGGATCTTGATTATACTCCTTAATACTTTTCCATTTTCTCAACTCTCCTTCTTCTTTTGCTACATGCTCTATTAAATTTTAAATCTAATGGGCACTAAGTTTTGATAGTCTTCCTTAACGATAGACCCTAAGAGTTCTTCTTGTTTCTAATTTGAGTCTATCTATGCTGTGATGAAGTTGTTCCCACTCAGAATAACCATGGCCAGGGCATCAGTATATGAGAGAATAGTATCTATTCATGGTAGCATCTTCATGTGTTCCTTTCTCCCATCCTTGGATCTGCCTTCTTAGATTAGACACTCAGGAGTACATCTGATATTTATCTTTGAACAACTCTAGCATTATACTCCACCTATACATGGATTCCATCTCTAAGGATCGATACCAACTTTCTGCTTCCTTGATGAGTGTTCTGGGAAATAGCTTTAATTTTTGTCAATCATTATTAGTATTTTTTAAGGCATAGGCATTGTGAAAGTCTTGAATATGTGTTTTTCAATCAAAGTTATATTCCCCTCAAATCTAGGAATATTATTCATGTCTAGTTGCTTGATCTAACTATCTTTCACATGCCTAGTTGGGATTTTTACTACCTCTGAAATATTTAGCATGCTTCGAGTTGCTAGTAAAGGCTTATCATCATCATTATTTTGATAATGACTATGATGTCCTCAACTACCCCCTTCATTCATGGTGGGTCGGTGATCATTATTATCCCACTATTCACCTTCATCGTGGTTGCCCTTTCTGTAGCGTCTATCAAAACCAAAAGAGGAAGAAGAAGACACAGACGAAGAGGGTGAAGAGAGAGGAGTACTACCACCACCATGATATATGCCACTTCCTCTATGCTTTTCATGGCCACATTCATTAGCTTTCTTGTCATATTGATGCTTTCTCAAGCCCTTACCTTGACTCCCACTTTTCCCTGAACCTAGATTGTTGATAGTGAATTGCAGATTTAGGTTTAAGCCCCCATCATCAATGTCAACGGGTGGATAATCTTCATGTTGAGAATCCCTAGAGAGAGAATCCTCATTGTTGTTTTGGTTGAGCAAGAACAAGGGATTGGTGAACCATTTTTTCTTCGTAGCTTCATAGTGCTTCACTAGTGTCAATCTCTCCTCTGTTATGTTTCAATGGGATGGTAGTCTCAATAGTTATGATCATGCACAACGTACTCTTCTTAAAGATCATGGATGCCCAACCTCCTAAGAGTTTGGAACAACATCCCAAGAATAGATCGATCGAGAGGCAATACAATGTTGCCCTCCATATCTTGTCACTATAGTTGTTCATCCTAATGTAGGATGAAAGTAAAGTTAGGTACATACTCATCTAGATGACTATATACCACCCTGCATTCTTATGACACTGGTAGTTTTGTATCATCGCGCCTGTGAGAAGAAGAAATTTTACAATTAGAGTAAGATATCATTATGCTTAAATTATTATATTTATTTTTAGAATGATCTTGACCTTAGGCTTTGTCCAACGATGTTAATGATTTTTACTATACCTAAATAGTGCATGTTTCAATGAAAAGAGTCCCTAGAAATGGCATTAATGATGAGTGGAAAATGCCCCTATGCTCAACCATACGAATCACTAAGCATTCATGCACGATTTGGTCAAATTCCATGGACCCTTTGTCTTCTAGTACACTAACCTCTAGGAAGTGGAACTAGCCTTAACAGTCATTCATTATCTTTTGAATTACACTTGTGACATGCAAAGGTATGATTTTTATTATTTTTTTGTTTTATGTTTTGGGTGCTTAAAATAAAGGATGACAAAAATGAATTAATTTTAATTGCTATTTTAATCTAACTAACTAATTAATATCTAACTAATCCTAACATAAGCATCTGATCCCACTTTCCATACACATCCTGAACACATATGATGTTGCTAGATTACCAAATGCTAAGCGTTACTAAGATTACCAAGTGTCATGTGCATGCTCAAAGCAATTGTACTTATGTGCTTAATTAATCACTATTTAATCTAACTTGATTTAGCTTAATTACTTAAAAGCATTAAATAAAATTATTGAAAACATTGAATGCATGAGAAAATATTTAATCTAGCCAAAGTGCTACAAGGTTTATCAGAAAGCTTATCTTTATAATGCTCAAATAAAGATCCGTACACTCAATGAATCTTGTTGTGGGCACTTGGGAAAATATTCTAACTCTAGGGAAGAAAAACTATAAGAACTCTGCTATACTATGACAAGATATTGCCATAAGCATGGTAGGTGAGCACGTATTTATAGGCAAAAATAGACACTACGTCAATGAGGCCATGTCAATGCAGCCAATTTATAATTCATCAATATCCATAGGTAGTTAAAACTCTTTGATCCCTTAATTGTTTACCAACATGCCTTCCATAGCCATTAGTGGCTAAGATTCCTACTATGGTTGAGCAATGTGAATACTAACCATTGAATGATCAAAGTTTACTTGTACATAATGCATAGTGGGGAACATATAAAATCCATGACATTTTTGCTTTTGATCTATTCCAGTCTAATCCCAAACAATAATTTCTCTAATTAACATAGGCTAGGGACATAACCTAGATTAATTATGTGGGAGAGCAATCTAAAAATGTATAGGCTAGTAGGGTATAACCAATATTGAAGCTAATCTAAGATCAAGTTACTGGATGAGTTTTTGAAAGAAGTGCATCTTGGATCCTTAAAACGTAGGAAAGATGGAAACCTTGAGGTTATAAGTCATCCTTCCAACAAACAAAGTAGACCTTGTGAGGAGGAGTTTTAGCTGAAATAATCTTAGGAAGGGCCTTCCTAACTAAGTTATATGTGAATTCCTATCCTCTACAATAATTTCTACCGACAGGAAGTGAAGAAGAAAGTAATGTTTATTAACAAATAGCTCAATAAAATCATTATTTTTCATCTTAGTTATATCAATATGTATTGTAGGGTGTGAATGCCTACAATAGGAAAAGTTTATTCCATCGAGGAACATCACCAAATCAATGTCTATAGATACACTGGGAGATTGCAAACCTTAAGGATCTCAACAAATTAATATACATCGATCTCTCAATGTCTCAAGATAAAATTTATTGAAGTATATTGATTTTGGTGATCCCAATTGGTAAGGAAAAAATTTATGTTCATGTTATAAATAAATATATTAATTTCATCAATGAAGTTCAATATTTAATCATACAATGATATCGATCTACATTAAGGGGATTGATAAAGTTTGATAATAGGAAAAAATTTCTTGAGAGCCTTGCATCTAAACAACATGACTACAATGAAGTTTGATATCTAATTATACAATGATACTGATTTACATCAATTTGGTCAATAAAGTTCAATATTTAATTATACAATTATATCAATATACATCGATGGGATTAATAAAGTTTGCTAATAGAAAAATTTTCTTGAGAGCCTTGTGTATGAATAGTGTGACCATGATGATGTTTGATATCTAATAATGTAATGATATTGATTTACATCGATTTTGTTGATGAAGTTCGATACAACAACAATTACACTACAACTCTTGTGTCTAAACAATGCAATTGTGATGTAAATCGATATGTTGAATACTTGAAAACACTGATTTAGCAATTCTTATGAATCTAATGCTTGATTTTTCAAGGATTTAAACTTAACCAAGTATATAAGAAGGATTAAATACTAAGTGATAATTTCTAAAAACTAATTCTTATCATTTGACAATTATAGATCACACCTAAGAGAGGACATAGAGCTAGATAACAATTACAAGAATGAGAGAAGAGGTCAAAATTTGGATGCAGAGATAGGCAATAATTACAAATTGAGTAACCTTTGCTTGAAGAACCCAAAGTACAATCGATGCAACAAGTACAATATAAAGCCTCTATCTAAGAAGAGGTATTGATAAATGAGCTCAAGGTCATACTCTCAAACACATATGTAAAAATCATTAAAGATAATAAGATGATGGACATTGTTCTCATCAAACAAAAATTTTCCAACTTCTTGGAGTTAACCCTAAAGGAAGATTAAGAATAATTGCAAACAGCTTTACTCTAGCTCACATTGACTAACAATGGAGAGCGGTACATGGGGGGGAACTCATCTCTTATAGAATGGCTAATAAGATGATTATATGATCAAAATAGAAGAGATTCAAATATTCATTCTATTCCAATGAGATCATCATTAAGGCATTAGACATTTCCAAGATAGGATCAAGGTTGGTACAAGTTTCTACAAGATATGGAATTGATTAAAGGCCTAAGTAAATATAGTATGCATATGGTGTTAATCATAAGGAGTATAACTTAAAATTGTAATATGTCAAGTTGTCCCGCACCCACCCACACCCCC